>ALYI01004098.1:0-30402 GCA_001969225.1 Ceriporiopsis andreanae CBS 279.92 | reverse complement strand
TGATGGGCACCGGTAGTGGCGGGTCGTACGTCGTGTCCTGAACGAGTAGGTATTGTGCCGGCGAAGACCCGTCGGGCGAGGGAAAGACATCTGCGATCGGCACGCTCACGAAGTCCTTATTGTCCGGCGAGTCTTGCAGGTTGAAGGTAAAGTCGGGGTCGGCTTCGCACAGGCCGTCTGGCGGGCGGCACACGGCCTTGCCATTGCGTATTGAGCGTGCGGTAGCGGATGTGCATATAGGCAGTTGTTTATTGTATGCGATGTTTAGCTTGCACCCGGAGCCGATGCCTGTGGACTTGGACACGGAGTCGCAGGTCACGATGAGCATGTCCATGGTACCGTCCCTGTCTATGGCGTCCTTCGGTGAACGCGAACTCCAGCACAATGATGTCAGAAAAGCCTACTGATATCTCCAAACGAAATGCTCTGGGTCCCCTTTGGTAGCCGACGGAGTAACGAGAGCGACAGGCCATCTTCCTTGTTGTTTACCCAGATCTGGAAGTACTGCTCGCCTCTGTTCTCTTGGTCATCGCATACAAGGAAGAGATCTGTGGAAAGTGTGAGTTACTCGGTCTAAAGTATGTGACTAATACTTACCCGCGAGGCAGTCTCCGTTCAGGTCCACAGCTGCATTGCTGTGCGGGTTGGACAAGGTGCATTGCGACCCGTTCATCTTCGGCTCGGTGCTACAATTCCAGAGAGATATGAATATATTACATTCAGCAATTTATGTACAGAAAATCCATCTACGTACAGGTTGAAAATAGGAGTGTCCGTCCGCGAAGCATCCCAGACGTTCTTCCAGACTGTAAACGGCTCTGACGCAGGGGATGGTACTGTACCAATGAGGTCAATTTTCAATTCTCCGTTCAGATCCATGGGTATGGGTTGGGCAAGCGCGGACGCGGGGGCGGTGACAGGATGGAGGTCTGCAGGACGCGGCGGTGTAAGCGAGTCTGACGGACGGAACGCGACGCGAATGAAGCCACGTACCGAACCCCCCTTGCGGCAGACCAACATACAATTGCAATGAGAGCTGGCTTGCAGGCCGGCCCTGCCCCATAACGAGGATGTCCAGTTTTCCGTCCTGCGTGAAGTCGCCTGGGACCGCGTTGACAACCTTCTGCGGGTGTCGAAAATCGAGTGTTTTCACAAAGCCATAGGTATCTGGTGGACATTAGGAGATTCATGCGGTAATTCTTGGCTCGGCATACCATGATTCCAGAGGTATATTGATAACATCTGCTGGTCTGTGCCCAGCGCAAGCAAGTCCAGGCTGTGTGACAGAGAAGCTCAGTAACGCGACACAGCCTCAAAGCAAAGCCACGCACAACTGGTCTCCATTGAAGTCTCCAAAAGCAATAATGCGGTCGTCGCTGTCCACACCTAGCGATCCTGCGCCGAGCATCGAGTTTCCGCTGAACCGCTTTGGCGGAAACGGCCAGATGGCAGAGGCTTCGAGACATAGCTGTGACAGCGACAGGAGTGAAGAGGCAATAGAAAGTGTACTCCTCCAGCGTCGTCGTGTCATATTCCGTTCATAGACCGAAGAAAGATAGGAATTTGGATAGTGGTACACAGACTGTGCAGGTGTGCACGCTTGGCACTGACGGCGGTAGTCGTGAACGAGCTTCTGGGTCTTAGTGTGTCTCGACGCCTACGTGCGCAATGAGCCGTGAAGGAAGATGAAGACGCGTTGGCGATGAAGGAGGGACCCGATGTCGTGGTCACTGCGCAAGATGAAGCTGCTGCTCAGCCATTCAACACGCTAGCCTGCTAGCTCGGGCCGCAGGCGCTTATCAAGTCTGCTGAATCAACTCGGGATGTCACGACGATACTTCGGGGGTCAAGCTCGAGGAGGCAGCGCGATAGAATCGTAAAAGATTCGTCTATGTACTCGGTATACGTGAGATCATGAATCTATCGTCTACGTAGCGTTAAACAAGGCCGCCATCCAAGAACCCTGCATAAAAGCACCGAACGTTTACTGCACCTTCTTCACCTTCTTCACCTTTTCAACCGCCGCGACCCCATAGAAGTTCTTGATCGTCCTCGTAGAGAATAGACCGGCGAGGATCACGGCACAGAGTGCACGCGCCGTCTCGGGGTCGACAGGCGCGATCTTAGCCAACTCGTCAGCGCCAGCGGGTGACGCGCCGATCCAACCCAGTAACACGGAGTGCGCCTCCGCCCAGAAGGGCTGTGCATGTGTGAGAAGGGAATACAGCCCTGTGATGGTGGGTGCGACCCATAGATCGACCGTGGTCCAACCGTATGGCTGCAGTTCCGGAGGTGTCGTGAGCTTGAGTGCGTAGGGCTGCAAGAACGAGAATGCGTTGACGATGAGGAAGCCTGTATTGGGAGTGACCTGCAACCCCAACGTCAGGAAACATTATGAGATGGTGAACTCGTTCGACACGCGTACCAGGCTCGCAATCATCAGTGTCCACGGGGATATCGCGATGGCTTCGTTGGTGTTATTCAGCACCACAGGTGGCACAAGGTTGCAGAGCAAGAAAGCACGCGATATGCCATCGAACGCGCAGATCGGGAGCTCAGTGTTCAGAGACATCTCTGGAACGACCGGCAGGATCTCGACGAGAGCTTGCATGAGGATGTAAAGCAGTGGGAAGGTCCCGGAAATCATGAATGACGGCGGCGAAGCCAGGAAGGGTGCTGATCACAACGTTTCGGTGAGCAGTGACGAGATGAAGTACTACATAATACTCACCGACAAGTGCCTCCCCCGCATACACGACCAATAACACCGCGGACGCTTCTCTGATAAACGAGCGCGTCTCCACGGCCGCGACGCGCACGCCCGACGTCGCTTTCTTGACGTGTGCAGCGTGAAGCTGCTCCCTAATCTGCCGCATAACCAGGCACAGGCGGAAAGCGGCGGCGAGATCCAAGGAGCTCAGTGTTATTCCGAACCATTGCAATGGTTCCACTGGCTTCAGGATCGTCCTGTAAAACTCGACTACGGGCGAGAGGACGAACGACATGGTCGAGGGAGGGCAGGGAGGATTTTCGAGGGAGCTAACAAGCTTGCGAAGGTCAGCGCAACTGCCTGCTTTTAGACGTTTCTCCGAACAGCATCAGAGAGCGTTTTATGAACGCGTTTTACTCACCGGAATAGCGCCGTTCTCGCGTCTTCATTGGCCGGGCATTCCACGTCGGCATTGGGCTGAAGACGTGCAGCTCAGGCTAGCCTCCAAGTGTATATCCAGTATTAACACCTCATTGCAGCTACGTGGCCTGTAGCAAGCGCAAAGCGACATTGGAAGGCGGCTCGCCGGTCGAGGAAAAAGGCGTCAGGACCGAGGACTTGCAAGACGATGCGCCAATACTTTTGGGCTCATTACATAAGGTTCAATCTCCGAACAATGTAGAATATCGATATACCGTTAACAAATATTAAGCCCTAATTTCATTCTAATCAAATAGTGTGCAAACATGAGCAAGCACATTCCCTGGACTTGCTCATCATCTTCGACGACGACCACGATGGCCACAGCAGTGATGAACCCCCCAGCACTGGCGGATAGTCCGGTTCAGAAGAGGAAGAGGTTAGTCTTTGTTCCGTTTCATTTTGCTTCCTGGGGCTCACCCAGTTTCAGGTCTCTTTCACCCGAAGACGGTGAAGCTCCTCCTCAAACGCGTCGACGGTCTGGCTCACCTCCCCCAAAGACTGTCTCCATTGAAGTACCAAAAGTCAACGATGCCGACCCTGTTCGTCGTATGGAGCGAGAAAAGGCCCTTGCAGCGCGCATGGCCGCTATCGAGCTGGACAAACTCGACAAGGGCAAGGCTCCCGAGTTCGATGCGAAGGCAGAGTTTGCCAAGCTGAGCAGCACCAAGTCTGGCGGTGTATACATGCCGCCTGCTCGTCTTCGGGCCCTGCAGGAGGCCGCGTCAAAGGACAAGGCCAGCGCAGAGTACCAGCGACTCTCCTGGGACGCGCTGCGCAAGTCCATCACCGGTATCGTCAATCGAGTCAACGTTCAGAATATCAAGATGGTCGTCCCCGAATTGTTCCAAGAAAACCTCATCCGTGGTAGGGGCCTCTTTGCTCGCAGTATCATGAAGGCGCAGGCAGCGAGTTTGCCCTTCACACCGGTATTCGCCGCCCTCGTCGCCATTCTCAACACGAAGCTGCCTCAAGTCGGGGAGCTGTTGCTGACACGATTGATCAGCCAGTTTAGGCGGGCGTTCAAGCGGAATGACAAGGTACGTTGTGTGTTGACCAAGTCGTGGCTGGCTGTTGACCTGTTGTCACAGATTGTGTGCAATTCCACGACTACCTTCATTGCTCACCTCGTGAATCAGCAAGTTGCCCACGAACTTATCGCCCTGCAGATACTCGTTCTTCTCCTCGAGCGACCCACGGACGACTCTATTGAAATCGCTGTGACGTTCATGCGAGAGGTCGGTGCGTTCCTGGCCGAGAACTCGCCCAAAGCCAACGCCTCTGTCTACGAGCGCTTCCGCGCCGTGCTCAACGAAGGGTCGATCAGCCAGCGTGTTCAGTACATGGTGGAGGTGCTCATGCAGGTGCGGAAGGACAAGTACAAGGACAATCCTATCGTCCCGGAGGGCTTAGACCTGGTCGAAGAGGACGAGCAAATCACGCACCAGATCCAGCTCGAGGAAGAGCTTCAGGTTCAGGATGGTCTTAGTGAGGAGCACATCCTTTCTCGCATAGATCCGATGCTCATTTACTTGCCCACAGATGTGTTCAAGTTCGACGCGAACTACATTGAAAACGAGGACAGATACAAGGCTATCAAAGCTGAGATCCTCGGAGAGGGATCCTCAGACGAGGAGTCCGGCTCAGAGGAGTCATCTGAGGAGGAAGAAGATGAGGACGAGGAAGGTATGTATCTCGTGCGTTATTATGCGACGTCTTTTGACTGACATGCGTGTCAAGCCGTGGCGGACAAGGAAGGTATCGAGGACAGGACGGAGACGAATCTGGTCAATTTGCGCCGGGTGATCTACCTGACGATCATGAACGCTCTGAACTACGAGGAAGCCGTCCACAAACTGTTAAAGGTTCAATTGAAGGAGGGGCAAGAGGTACGCGATTTCGTTGCATCCGAACTCCATCTGTGCTCACAACTTTGTAGATCGAACTCTGCAACATGGTCATCGAGTGTTGTTCACAGGAACGCTCCTACTCCACGTTTTACGGCCTGGTCGGCGAACGTTTCTGCAAACTCAACCGCGTATGGAACGAGTGCTTCGAGCAGGCGTTCGGCAACTACTTCACCACCATTCATCGCTACGAGACGAACCGCCTGCGGAACATTGCCCGCTTCTTTGGCCATCTTCTGGCTAGCGACTCGATCTCATGGGCTGTCATGGAAGTTATCAAGCTAACGGAGGACGACACGACGTCGAGTAGCCGCATCTTCATCAAGATTATGCTGAACGAGATGTCGGAGGCGATGAGCCTGAAGACGATCACGGAAAGGTTCAAAGACGAGGAGGTCCGGCGGTGCTGTAGCGGCATGTTCCCGATGGACAACCCGAAGAACACTCGCTTTGCGATCAACTATTTCACCAGTATTGGGTTGGGTCCGGTGACTGAAGACATGCGCGAGTATCTGAAGGCATGTTTCGTGACCTTCTTTCCGAAGACTATTTCTGATCAAAGTTACAGAATGCACCAAGACTCATTATGGAGCAACGCCGCGCTATGCTGGAGGCCGAGTCATCCTCCTCCGATTCCTCAAGCTCAGACTCAGACTCGAGTTCAGACTCGGATTCAGACTCGGACTCAGAATCGGGCTCCGGTTCAGCCTCAGACTCTTCTGACGACTCAGCACCTCCTCGACGCGGCCACAGCCGCCGCTCGCCTTCCCCTCGCGGTGGGCACGGCCGTGGCAGAGACGACTCACGGTCGCCGCCGCCTCCTCCCCGTCGATCATCGCCGCCTCCGCGATCCAGGGATGACGACAGGCGCAAGGACTCGGACCGTTATCGTTCTCGTCGAGATTCGCCCCCGCACCGTATTCGTGACCGCAGCCCAGAGCCTGCCAGGCGACCACGCAGCCGCCCTCGCTCGCCGCCGCCACCTGCGCGCAGCCCGCCGCCGCCGCGACGCGCCCTACGCTCTCCATCGCGGTCGATTTCGCCTCCTCCACGGGAGCGCAGAGGCGGCAGGGACCCTCGTGACGACAGACGCAGGGATGATTTTAGGAGCAGGGATAGGGACAGAGACAGAGATGATTATAGGTCGGACAGACGGAGAGGGTCGCCGGAACGCGACCGTTACTCTGGACGCGATTCCAGGCGTTAAAGTTGTAATCTATCCACCTTGCCGCTCTTTAGCACAGAACGTAGTGCTTGCTGCAGTATGTTTCCGCTTTTACTTCGAATTGGTTGTCAATGGATTCAACTGTATCACATCACCTGAAGCGAACAAACAGCGTGGAGATAGAGCTACAAAACCTCAAGTATGTACATGCGGAGAAGGAGTCGACCATTACATCTGCATTTGCATATATTGCTGCTGCTGTGCTCCAGGCGGCATCATGCCGGGAGGCATCATCATCCCTGGCGGTACCATGCCTTGCGCAGAGAATCCTGGCGGGGGCGGGGGTACGAAGCCCCCTGCTGGGTTGAACACCGGGACGCCTGGCGGTGGTGGTACGCCCATGGGCATGCCGGGTGGTGGGGCCATGCCGCCCATCTGCATAGGCATACCTTGTGGCATCACGGTCTGTTGCGGCGTAAAGCCAGGAGGCGGTGGGGGCTGCGCAAGAGCACCCGCAAACTGCCCTTGATACGGCCCCTGGTACCCAGGCATGGGAGGGCGTTGACCGAACGCCATCGGCGCGGCAGGGGGTCGAGCAGCGACCGGAAGTGCGTTGTTTTTGCGGGCCTGGGCAGCAAGGAGACGTTCGGCCGGGGTTCCATGCCGTTCGCCTTTGCCGTCCTTTTTGAACGCGTACTGCACGGATATCGCCTTGTTCATGAGGAATTGCCCATTCATGGACTCAACAGCTGCGTCGGAGGACTCAAAGTCTGTATATGAGACAAAGCCATAACCTTTTGACTGTCCTGAGGTTGGGTCGCGTGCAATCTGATGTGGAAAGAAGACTGAGTGAGCGCAAGCACCTGACTGCCTAAATGCACACGCACCTTTGCTGTGGTAGCCATCACACCGAATGCACTGAACGTGTCATAAAGCAGTCGCTCGTCAACGTTCTCGTCGAGATTGCCAATGAAGAGGTTGGCCCCAACATCGAGTTGTTTCTTGTCCGAGGATGCCTACATATAGATTGTCAGCATATGCATGTGAAGAGACGATGCGGAGGAACATGATGTGGGATAAGAACGAAGACAGAGTAAACTGTCAGCTTTGAAGATACGTAGTAAACTTCCAACTAACCTTGTTGACCCTGATGGGTTTGCCCCAGAGCTTGATTTGATTCATGATCTTGCAGGCGTACTCAGCATCCTCCTCAGTCAAGAATTCGCAGAAACCGTATCCTTGATGGGCCATTGATATGCGGTCCTTGGGCAAGTGCACATTAACTAGAAATCACGGTCAACAATATTATCTTCGAGCAAATTAAGGTGCACGTACCTACAGGTCCCGCTTGCAACATTAGCTCCCAAATCAGCGCGTCGCTGCATCGTTCGTCCAGGTTGCCCTACGGACGATATCAGCCTCACCAACGGAGTACGTATGTACAGTTCCAGCTCACCAGATAGACTGTAGCCTCTTGATTTCTATCATCTTGTGGGCGAGACATCGAGAGAGGTGGAAGTGCAAGACGAGGAGGAGCTCATCAACAACTCCCACGGTTACAAAGACTTGAAGCGTAGAACTAAGTAAATTGTAAGAGGAGCTAATAGAAGGTTTGATAGCTATTACAAAGCTTTTATATATTGGACGCGCGACGTCTTTCCCTGCGTCGTTGCCGACGACATCGTCGTCGATGTAGCGGAAAACAGTAAACTTCGGTTTAGAATGCGTTCTAAGATTCTGACAGAAATTGCGAAGCTTCCGAACTTCACAACTTACGGGTATGAACCCCACAAACCCATTCCGGCTATGAACTACAAGACATGTAAAGCGTAAGGGAGGATTGAAGGAGTTCTCGCGAGAGGCGGGGTGGAGGGCGTAGACCAGACGGGATACGGGGGTTATTGTATGACCGTGAAGTAGCAGCAGATGGCAGAACGGGATATATCGATAAATCGTGAGGGCCGGGAAAACATGATCGTCGTGAACAAAGTTGAAGGAGTGGTACGCCCGTGCAAAGTAGCAGACTGGTCTGTCTCCTTCAGACAATGACACATTTCTTTTTGCGACTGACAACCGGTGGTTCCAGAGCGGCGACGATAGCCTGATGGGGTGTTCAGTAAGCGAAGGGGGGCCTTGGAATGGTAAGAACAATCGTACCTCGTCGAAGACGTTCTTCAAGCCCTTCTGCGTCAGTGCTGAGCACTCCACATACTTGACTGCCCCCAACTCCCTCGCGAGCCTCTCGCCTTGTTCGCTCGTGATAGGCCTCTGCTTCTGTCTCTGCAGTTTCTCTAATACCTGCGGATCGTCTCGCAAGTCGATTTGTGTGCCGACGATCAGGCAAGGTACGCCAGGGCAGTGGTGGTGGACCTCTGGAAACCATTTCTCCTTCACATTCTCGAACGAGGCTGGGGAAGTCACGCTGAAACAAACAAGGAAGACATCTGTCTGTGGGTATGATAGTGGACGAAGTCGGTCGTAATCTTCCTGGCCTGGAGGAATACGACGAGTTAATAAGAGTATCGCTTGAGTTTAAATGACGCACGCACCAGCAGTATCGAAGAGACCCAACGTGTACGGGTCGTCACCAATCATCACAGTGACAGCATAGTTATCGAACACCTAACACGGGTCCAGTTGTTGCCGATGATCTCCTCAACGTTATGCAAAGACTCACAGTCGGAACATATTCACTCGGAAACTTGTTCGTAGTGTAGGATATCAAGAGACAAGTCTAGAAAACAATGACTTGCTGGACCTCTACGTGAGTAGGACGGGACGCACCTTGCCAACAGCACCATCTCCAACAACGACACATTTGATTGTTTGCATATCGTTCCGAAGGGTCTACTACGTCGAGATACGAAAGCTAGAAGAGGTTCGCAAGTTATCAGCACTGTAGTCAACGTTCCGTCGTGCGCGTGGAGGAGGTGCAGCGCTTCGAGGCAGTGGTTTTGACGTGGTGGTACTGATCCCCCTAGCCTTCCGCGCACCTTTCCGGCGAAGCACAGCAACCTGCGCACACGAGGCGAGCGACTCACTTTCTTCTGCACGACGTTGTGAACGGCGGTAACGGTTTCGGGTGGGTCGCGTGGCGGGTGGTCGAATCCAGGAGTATTTTATCTTCCAGATATGAACCAAGTTCAGCGCAACCTTTCCAAGACTCGTGATAAAAGAAGCGGTTGACGATGGTTGCCAGAGACGAACAGACCTGTATGAGGGAAACAGGAGCTGCTAGAACGATGACGAACACACTGCGGAGAGACGGTGGTCGGGAGACAGAGGGAAGGCGTAGCGAGCTTGGGTTCAATTGCCAGCTGCCTCGAGGACGCCTGACAACAGTCGACAGTTTCACCGCCATTTCTATTGCTAGGACCTGTTCGTAATAGGCGCCACATACAAATTTACTTATCGGTTTCAAAAAGATAACTACTTTTGTTTATTATGATCATAGCGAAGTTACTAATCAAGCTATTGGTCCTGGCTATAGATAGCAGCGGTTAACTTGCCAGCAGCGGCCGGCGCTGCGAGCCCAGCAAAAGCATCGAAACCAACAGTAGCGGACATACATGTTGGGGGAGTATGTATATAAATTAAGATAGATAAGACTACTGGTCTGCAGAAGTACCAACAGACAATCCTCTGCAGCGCAAATACTATAAGTCGCGACGTCGTAGGACGGCGCGGCGGGCCACTATTTCGATGGCAACTTCTCACTCGGCTCCAAGGAAGGGTACTGGAACCAGGTCAGAAGACCCTGTCGTGTACCGGTCAAGATGTGTCCCTCGTTCATACTGCTGCGGTCGAAACACTGCGCAACATTGTAGTCAATAAAAGTAAGCGAGAAGTTGGCCTGTACTCACCGAGACAGCTTGAATCGGGGTGTCTGGTGGTGTGCTTCACTATAGCATTCGTCACACAGTCAACAGGACACGTACCTTCTGCGTGCTGCAAGCCGTGGACAATCTCTCCGCTAGTTCGATCCCAAAGCAATACGCAGCCGCGCACGTAGCCGAAGAGCAGAGACGCGCCTTCGTTGGCGAACAACGCACCAAAATCGTAGGCGGCATTCTGCAGGTCCGGATCACTGGTGGCATAGACCTGTTCGACGTTACCTTTCTGGTCCTCCTGCCTAATGTTGACCAGATGTGCCCTGCCACCCACTTGCGCAGCCAGCGCATACGACTCCCGAGGATCGATGTCGAGCGTGTATCTGTAATGCGGCAGGTATCTTCAGTCAAGCGGCCAAAAAATTCAAGTCGGCGGGCCACACATTTTAGACTTCATGAAAGAATATGCTCTAAGCGTGCCGTTAGGAACTTGACAGTACCACCTTGTGGAACAGGTCGGTGTCAGCGGCTGTCGGGTGATATCCAACCAACATCACGTCTACTCACAAGACACCATCTGTAGTACCACCAACGAGTGCACTACCATCCTCGACAAACTTGACGGCAGTAACGTTCTGCCGCAAGATAGATCGCTGTGGAAGCCATGTCGCTAACCAGTCCAAGCACAGCCTTTAGCGTTGGGAGTGCAGCGAGACTGATGTGCAACGCGTACCGTTGATGAAGAGCCACACTTTAACACCGGATTTCGGGTACCCTATCGCGATGCGATCTCTCAAGAAAGCAAGACATGATGGGCTATCGTCAGCTTTCCGTTCATTCGCCTCCAAAATCTTCGCCCACTGCCACTTGTTCCCGGGCTTGTTGAGAGATCAACAAGATCAAAAGATCAACAAACGAAACAGCGATGCAAAAGAAGTGAACGCCTCACACTGCGTGTCCAAGTGCTGACGATGCCATTGTCGCCGAGGGTGACAACACCAGAGTCGCGGTCAAGCCATGCGACAGCTACAACGGGCATGTTATGCGCCAGTTTGGCGGTCTCGGTGTGGTTCTTGTTGTTCCATATTCGCACGCTCTTGTCGTAGCCTGAAGGAGGTCGCACGGTAAGACGCAAGACAGGAGCCGGAAAACACGCAACGCACATGCTATCGCCAACATCATCCCGTCGGAGCTGTGCGCAATCGCTCGAACGCCTATGTCCCCGTCGCCCTTGATGTGCACAGAGTGCAAGGGTTCGGAAACCGGCCACTTGTCAATGCGCGCACGCCTCGCGTCGGGAGTCTGCACCGAAGGTACGGGAGAGCCCATGCGCTTGACACCCTGCCGAGGAGAATACGTGCCGGCGGTGGCAGGTCCCGCGAATGCAGGCGGCTTTGGAGGGAGCGGATGGCTTGAGGCTATTTGAGAAAACAAGATGAGTATCAAGATTTTTTTTGCACACCGCAAAACTCGCCAGGGGTACTTGGTGTGTCCGGTGCAGACACGTCCGAACGCAGAACTGTGGGAGAACGTGGAATGAGCTGAGCAGAAGGACTTCGTGTCCCATCACGTCCACCATCCGCAGGACGTGTGCCGTCCGTGGACAACGGTTGGAGAGCCTCCCCTGGCCTATTCCACGTGCCTAAATTGTGCGCAAAGGTCAGCATAATATTACAGAAAATACACGACAAGCAACATGAGTGCGGCGAACACTCGCCACTGAGAAAATAGATATTAGTGTTGGCGTACCGGATGTTGATCTGCCCCGCCTAGCCGGCTGCAGCATCGACGGTCCATCGAAGAAGCCGCCGTCGGGATCTTGGAGGCCTGGCATTGGCGGGCCAAGGGGATTCTGGCTCTGCATAAAGGCAGCGGACTGCGAGGGCAACTGACCGCCCGCAGAACCGCTCATGGATCTCCTCGACTGCTGTCGTCGCCCGTGATTTCCATTTTGACCACGACTATACGGCCACCCGTTACCTATCGGCACAGGTTTTCTGGCAGGATTCGGGGGGCCGGGGGGCTGATTTGGCGGACGACCTCGACCCCAGCCGTACCCTCCTGACGGACGGATGTTCAGCGGGTTGGAGAAGGAACCTGCTGGGATGTAGGCAAGCGATTTAGGATCAGGGGGAGGACTACCTTCGCTGACAAAGCTGTTCGACCAACGTCTTCGCGGATCTGAGAATCCCGCATTGTTCGGATGGCTGTTTGGAGGTGGTGCAAACAATCCTGAAGGTATAGGTATATGTTGTGAGCTCGGAGAAGCCACAGAGCCCTGGGCAGGGGTCAACGATGTTTCCGACGCGGGGACAGCAAGAGGGACATCTTCTATCTTAACTTTGCTGCTTGACGCAGATGAAGGAGTAGACGATGCCGGGCTCTTTGCTTTCACCGGGGTATGTGGGGCATCCGGCGGCACGGGTGCAGCTGGAGGAGACGTAGCTGGGGTACTTTGAGCTATCTCGATAGAGGATGTTGTCGAGGAAGTCAGACCTGGAGGAGGCGACACTGAGGCCGTCTTCTGGGATTTCTACATGAGCAAGCGAATTTATTCTGCTGCTCTATGCGCGGACCGCAGGAGTAGAATGAGACGTACCGTATCGTCACCACCAGCGTGATCATGATCGGCTGCCTTTACTTCAGCATCCGTCGACGCCTTCTGCGAGGATGTAGCTCCCACGAAGTCCGTCAACATCCCACCAGACACGAAAGGATTGGGCAATACTTTCCGCTTCGGACAGTATGGCACTGCGGGAGAGGGCGACGCCGATGTATGTGGTGTGGGTGTTGCAGCAGGAGCCGGCGACTCTGACGTGAGAGTCACGACCGTGCTGGACGCGTCCGGTGTGGACGCAGCGCCGCCCGCATCTGTCTGCTTTTCGTCCTCTTTCTTCGTTTTAGGAACGGCTGGGACTGCCTTAGTCTGTGTTACTGATGGTTGAGGAGGTGCAGGGAGTGAGGATAACCCAGGCGGATCGTCGCTGTCTGGCGACAATTGCAAGGGAGCAATCTTGGTGTCGGGTTCAAGTAATGTGGGATGCGGCGGCGAGGTTGAAATCCACAGGCCCGGGGGCGAGAATGATGCTGACTTCGATTCTCGAGATGTGAGAGGAATGTCGGCTATGTGGGGGGATTGTGGAGGAGTGCTGCTCGGAGAGTCGATTTCCATAGGGGAAAGACTCCGGTCGCGTCGCGAAGGAGCTTTGAGTGGGAGCACAGCGTCATTTTTGGGCTGTATGGTGGTGGTTCCGTTCTCCTTGACGGTTCCTGTCGAGTCGGCTGTTGATAGGTATGCTCTCAGCACGTTAAAGGTGAATACTCAAACCAGTTGAACGTACATGGAGGGTAGGTTTGTACACTTGCAGAAGTGTAAGAGCGTGAAGCAGACGCGCTGGGATCTACACCAATGATAGAACGGGTTACTTCCAAGATGCGCAGCCACAGGAAGACTCACTGGTGAGGTCAAACCGCTTCGACCATGTCTTGCGCATCTTGGGTGGCATGGTGGACTCTTTAGCCAGAGCAAGAACGCTTGACCGATTCTTCACGGATAGAGCGTGACCATCGGATACGACAGGGCCATTGGATACTTTGGCCGCCAGGATGACCGGTGTCTCGATAAACCTTCCATCGGGCGAAGCTACGGCAAGCAGAATCTCCTTGCCCGGCTTGACTTCGATTCGTTTCTGCGCAAATAAACTGAAGAACACGGTCGAAGGGTCCGCATCCTCGTCTGAGTCTTCCGATATGCTAACTTGACGAAGGACGACATGTGCCTTTTGTGTTGAGCCGTGTGGGTGGAAGTGCAGTGGACCTGTTATGCCGAGAATTGAAGCTACCGTGGGTTCCGTGGAGGCCTCGACGATATTGGCGGGTGTAGAGCGATCCATTTGGAACTTCCTAGGGTGGGCTGGGTAACTTCAAACTGAGTGCAAGGGTTTCAGCATCCGGATTGTCGTCCGTGGTCCCAACTTGCAGTGGTCGTTTGTTACAAACGCCCAAGACATTAAAACTTTGGTTTATGTAAGTGCAAAGCCTTTTGTTGTTACCCATCTATGGGCTTACCCACGACTTATCTTCGGACTCAAAGGCTCTTCATCCTTGCCTTCTCCTCTCATCTCAACCTGTTGGATATTCCGCAGTCTATGTCGCTTCATTAATCTCCTAAGACGCCTCTTTGCAGCGGACTACACTTTCCAGGCCGAAATTAATACAACGACAATGACGAACGGGAGTTGCGGCGTCAGAGTCGCGTATTGTGGGATGGCTCTATCGAACTCTGTCTGTTCATATTGTACATGCAATTTGGTGCGGGCTTTTACGACATTTTGTGTACTCAAGGACTAGTCATCCAGGATCCGCTTACACGTCCTGGACGCCGTTCCTCCATGTCACCCCCGACTTCTGGGCGACCTCCATCGCAATGTGACGAACAGCCTTGGCCTCCGCGAGGCTCGCACCGCCGTGCTGTGCGTTCTTAAGGTGCCATCCGATTTGGAGAGGAGTGTCCACCGATATAAGCGCGGTTACGAGGATGTACGATATCTCGACTTGCGAGAACACGTCGGTCTCACCGTATGTCATCCCGTAACCTATCACTTTTGAGAACCAACCTAGTTGAAGCCGTCAATAATTTCATCTGTGCTGGCTAGCGAAGAAAGTTGCGGACCCATGTCAGGGTAGATTTCGTCCAGAAGACCCTGCACTTTGTCTGCGGTATCGCGATACATCGCACGGAACAGTTTTTCGCCGCCCTGGACGTATTCCTCGGTGGTCTTGGATTGATTCCTGCATAGGGTGAGCACAACATTGTGATGCCTAATCGTTCTGAACGCTGACCTCAACGTCTTTGTGTCGCGCAGTTCCTTAGGCATCACTTCATGAAGAGCGATGAGGCCGTTGATAGCCTACCAACGCAGTGTCAGTGTTCGAGGGTCAAGAGATGCACGAGGTCGTTCGTACTCGAGAAGCCCCGCCCAGCAGCCCCCCTTTCAGAATACCTTCTCGCACCCTGCGCGCCAACAGGAGTTGCTCCGCGTGAGCTGCTGAGGTCTCGACGCCCTGAGTTTGCTGAGCCTTCTTCAAATCATCGAGCACACTCAAGAAGACCAGGGGTACCGCCTCGGGTCTGTTCGAAGCAGTGAATCCTACGGCAGCTATGATGTACCACGGATTCTTGAGCACGGCCTCCGACCCCTGTAGAGCGGCTTGCTGGGGGTAGAGCGATTTAAGCTGCGCAAGGAACTCGGGGGAGGCGAGATCGGCCATGTTATGTGGTTGTCCAGGAGCAAGAGATGGGGACTGCTTAGTTGCGCACGCTCGGGCGACTTATAGGGCTCCTGTGACTCGAATCGAAGGCTTCTGCGTCATCAGATTCGCGAACTTGATGCTTCTCGCATGGCAATACCTGAGATGGTACACCTGCCTCTCGGTGTGATGCCGCTGAAGTGATTTACACACTCGTGACGACTATCGACGAGGAGGCTTCGCGCGGCCGACAGGGACGAATTGCGTGAGATGTGGCCATGTGGCCACTGAAACACATCGCGACACGACCTGAAACTCGCGATCCGTCACCGTCAACTCCAATAGATTCAGAGCAGTATAATTTATAGAGAAGACTGTCCAGAGTACATATAGTCGTTGTTGCTCGTAATTCATTCATGGCCCCTGCCTGGCGTGTTTCTGGCAAGGATACAATACAAAATCTGCAGGCCAAAGAGGCATAGATACCCGTGTCAATACAGGATACCACGGGGCTGGGAGACAGGGACAGAGAAACGGTCCGGAGATGGGGGGAATTGAGGAGGATACCGTGTCAGAAATTTTGGATTTGGCCGAGTGATACCACATCTCAATACCACACCTCACCGAAGATGTGGGATCACTCGGACAGATCCATCATGTCTGACTCGGCGTCGTCCTCAAGTCTCTCAATGTCCATATCTATGTTGTCGCCCTCGTTCTTCATCCCAAGCTGTTGTTCCACGAGCAGTTCGTCCGCTGCATCGACGAGGATGTCTTCCGGCCCCTTGACTTCCGTGAATGCGATATGTGCTAGCGCTGCAAAACCTTCTACTGTTTCGTCGTCGAGTTTCTTGGGCTCGACGCCGTCGAGCACCTCGGTCGGCAAGAGGACTTCTTCCGTCTCCTCCGTGTGCGTGCAGTCGCAGATCCGCGTTAATGAGTACGGGTTCTCGGGGTCACCGAGGACTTCTCTTGCGCGTTCTGATGCTAAACCCTTTGCCAGGGACATGTTCGCTGCAGGCACAGGGCCGACTACGGCAAAGTCGTGCACGATAATCGAAATGCTGTCGTTTCTCTTGCTGTCCGGTCGGCTCTGTGATTTTCTGTGTTGACGAGACGTCAGCACAAGATGAGCAACACGGCCGGTGTACATACCTGAAGCTGATCTTTCGACAACCATGTTGTGCGGACCAGACCATCAACTCCGATACGGGGTCCCTAGGCATGTCCGGGGATAGAACTACAAGAAGGTCCATGAGCGCCATCTCCACAAGTACCGCAGCTCTCTCGAAGTTGTAGTTCATGTCTACAAACATCGCGCCGAGGACACTTTCCATGACGTCGCTGATGGCCTTCGGAGGGTCATGTTTCCAACCGTCGAAGATGATATCCTCGTCGGAAGTCGCCTCCAGGATCGGAACATAGTTGCTGATCGCCATACTTAGCTCGACGTTGTTGATGAGAAGCATCTTGTGCAGACGCAGACGCTTCACGGCGACTGACGCCAACGCAGGGGCACAGACGGCTCGAGACCGCGCCCACGACAACTGTCCCGAAGTCGCTTCTGGGAACTTGTCATACAGATACTTCATCACGACCAAGTCGATGAGGGCTAGAAGAGTATCAGTACTCAACCGTACCAATCTTGTGTATAGACGCTCACCATCGCCCAAAAACTCGAGTCTTTGGTAGGACGTGCTGTCTATCGAGCGGAATGACGGATGCGTCATGGCTTCAATGAGTAGCTGTCCGCTTCGGAACTTATACCCCAAGACCTCCTGAAGCTCGAGGAAAAGAGCCGACACGGGCATCTCTTCTCGAGGGTGGTACCTAGTCGACCATGGAAGGGGACCACCCAGGCTCAGGTTGAGAGCAGTGGCGGCTTGAAGGGCCATTGGAATCCCGCCCGCGGCGAAGCTGGCGCCGAGCGTGGCTTCCATACAATCTTGCAGACTCCGCTTCGGTATGCGACGTGCGACGTACCGATGCGGCGCCGTAAGCGACAAGTCGGCGTCTGCTGGCAGTACATACCTCCAGATCCGCATCGTCTGCGGCTCGGAGGTCAAGAACTGCTCGAGTCCGATCTCCTTCGCCCGGGCGAGAAGCGTGCGGTTGGCGACACAGTTGCGGCGCAGCACATCGAGCTGGCCTTCGTGTCGATGGGGGAAGCGGTTGAAGAGGTACACGACAGTGCCCAGCTTCAACACGGAGTCGCCGAGGGTCTCCAGCCGCTGGTTGTTGAAGCCTGCGTTGGCATTGGGTAACGTGTACGCTTGTACGAGTAGATCGTCCATGACTGCAGGGAGACCTAACTCCAACCGAGCAATTCGAGCGCGGTATACGTCCGTTATGCGATGACATAGCTCGGGGAGGACGTGGAAAGTGTAGTAAACTGTCATTGACATAGCGAGCCAACGACAGAGACCCTGCGGGAAAATAATGACGTTGCGCGCGCCGGGCGACTCCTCGGGGTATGTGCATGAGCCGTCCAGGGCGTAGATCGTCGAAGTATGACGGGGGATAGGCTGCGCTTCGATGCACGGTCCATCCTCCGGCACTTCTGGTGGGATGTCCTTGCGCGTGTACTTGTTGATGTAGTAATCTCGATACGTCTCGAAGGCAGCTTCCCGAGAGCCCTCCGGCGGTTTCGACATCGGAGTGATATCTGTTCGGATGCGCTGTAGAATGAGCGGTCGCCCGTGCTCTTTGTGACACATGACAACAAGTTCGTTGTAGTTCTTCTCGCCGATCGACGACCAATCTTCGTAGCCGTATGGATGAGCGATGGCTGCCTCAACAGCATCCCAATCAACTTCCAGCTTGTCGGTGATTGGCACCAGGTAGCACGTCAACGGAAGAGTGATACCTCTCCCAGTGATGGACCACCAGAGACCCATCCGCATGAAGTCCTCTAGAGCACGGCGCTGGTGCCATTCGTTCTTCCAATCCCAGCCGACGCGGCGCGCGTCAACGGTGTGCACGAAAGTACCGTTGCAAACAAGTTCTACCGGCGGAAGTCGGCTGCCGGTGACGAGTCCTGCTGTAGGCTTGCCGTCCATATGGATAACGTGTAGCCACAGTTTCTCGCCACGCGTCCAAGGATCACGGACAGAGCATTCCATCGTGTCCGGGATCTTGCTGACATCAGCGATGGATCTGCCGTCTGCGTCCTCGTTATCTCCTGAACTTGCTCGTGCAGGTAGAAGATAATCGTCGAAGACGGACAGTTCATGGAGCACCTTGACGGCCAAGAAAGCAACAGCACGTTTGGCTTCTTTCTTGGTGCGTCGAGGTGGTCCAGTGAAGATGAGGTGTTTCGGAGGGAGAGGCAGACTAGAGGGAAGATGAAGGGTCGACTCGAACTCCCCTGAATATTGGGGAAGATGCATCGGCGTGAACCTATCGCGAGGAATAAGGGAGCAGAGATGATTCAACAGGCCAATGGCAGTGTTGTAAGTCAGGATAGCTCCAGTGCTGGGGACGACGTATCGCTCCCGTTCAGCGAGATCCTCGGGGTCTTCACGCTCTTCGCCTTCCTCCAACTCTTCTTCCGCAACTGGCGCAGGGAAGTCGTCACGGTGCTGGTACACGAGCCGCAGCTGCGGTTCACTTTCAGAGAAGTTTTTGTACCGGTCTATATGAGACGCGTGACCCTCCTGCACCATCACGACGAAAGTCGCGGTCTTGTGTCGTGCACGTCCTCGCGATTGTATGTAGCCGACCATATGTTGGATAGGGTCAAATCTTATGACCAGTTCGCATGCCTAGAAAGGGATTTAACGATACACTCCACCAAATAGCAGTATACTCACAGGAAAATCGAGACCTTCTTCCGCGACAGACGTGGCAACAACTGGAAGGATCACGTTAACGTGCGTTCCACTACAACTGGGGCTTACGTACGAAGGTTGATATCTCCATCTCGAAACATCTTCACGACTTCCTGCTGTGTTCGAAGCGCCATTCCTTTCATCTGCGATTTCTGCAAACTGCTCGCTCCGTGACCGATCAACTGAGCGCTCTTGAAGTAGAGCTCCAGCGGAGGAATTCGAGGCAACATCTTCGCGAGACAAGCTGCAACATGCCGCTGTTCCACGAAGACGATACCTTGGAAGTCTTGCTTCCAGTAGGTAAAGAGCAGTTCGGAGAGCAGGACGACCTTTGGTGAGCACCACTTCAGGTCGATCCGAAGTGGCACGACGTCCGGATCATTCTCGTCCTCAAAGAAGTCGCTGAAGTCGGAGAGCACTGTCTGCATGTGCTTGAGCGCGTCCGGGAGTGTCACTTCTTGTTGTTGCTGTTGCATCAGGACCAACGAGTTCGCGCGATCGTATGGGTTGAATGTCATGTACTCCATCTCGGTTTCTTTCTGGTTGATCCACTGTGAGATGCGACTCTTGATCTCAGTATAGAGGTAGAGTTCGGCGCCATATGGACCAAGACTGTGAAAGGTAACCTCGTATCTGGTTTTCAACTTCTCGATAGGAAAGTCAATCTCCGCAGGGAGCTCGGACAACTTGAAGCGCTCCCAGAGATTAGTAGGAGGGTATTTCGGGTACTCGGAGAGGGGAGCGGCGAACTCTTCGATGATCTGGGATTTTTGTGTGAGAACGAAGTTTTGGAAAGCTGCCGGTCTGATGCATACCTCGTGTGGCTTAGGCGAATACTCGGCCAATTCATCCACATGTTCTCGGACAGCAATAACTTTGGCATCCAAATTACGCTCTAGAGTTGCAAGTGACTCTGCCGCATCTTTCGGATTCCAAATCGGAGATGCTGTCATGCCGAATATCTTTGGGCGTTGAGCTACTGGCCACTGAAAATACTCTCGCATTATACCGTTATACGCATGATTCTTCCGGGTATGATGACACTCGTCGAAAACCATCAGAGAAACCTATAGCGAACAGTGTCAGTAGCATGTATGCGGGCACGAAGGAGTACAGAGGAAAAGTAATGTCTTCTTCCACAGAGAAGCTATCAGTCAAACACGGCTGGCTGCTGCGCATAAGAACGCGTGAGAACATGATGACGCCCCGCAAATTCCGGAAATACTTCTGGAAGTTCTGGCATGTCTTCGCGATCTCTGTCCACCGATCCCCGTCGGTCCTACTGCAGAAGGATCGAAGAGGCGCACAAGAATTCGCGCGACAAATTCTCGGCACATCCGCAACACTTCACGCAATGTGAGGGTTGACGATCAAAGGACAGAAAATTCGACGACATGAGGAGTCTCCAGAATCCCAACAAAGAAATCTTGGGAAAGGCCACCTTCGCGTGTCAGACTGCCTCCGCAGGCGCTGTTTCCACGGAGAACGGGGTTGATTGATGGTCAAACGGAGTGTCGGCGCCGTCGATGGACGACCGGCACTCCGATCAACGGCGGAGAGGGGGGAGCGACCAACATACCTTATCCATAGTCCAGTGAGAATGCGTAAGGATATTGAGGAAAATTTGAGCTACGACGCGTCTGGTCAATGTACAAGTCTACGGAGACGCAAGGTCGCCACACACCAGTCATTACAAGAACGTCGTGCTCTTCGATCTCCTTTCTCCATCCACTTCTATCCGTCATGTCAATCGCCGTAGCACCGTAGCACTTGCTGACCCGCAGAGGAGTCTCCTTCGCGATGAAGTCTCCTTGCTGTTCAACGAGTGCTACCTTGGGGACGAGAAAAACGATAATCTTGCCCAGTCCGGCACTACGAGTAGAGATCCACTTGATTAGAAGAGTACTGATGTATGTCTTCCCGCTGCCCGTGTCGAGTGCGGCGATGACATTCCGGTCTTGGGCTCGAGTGAAGATTTCTTCCTGGTACCGGCGAGGAAGGAGGACCTCGACATCCTGGATCTGTTCCGGGAACGCGACCGTCATGATTACAGAGCGAAGTATAGACAGAAGAAAGGAGAGGTATAAAGACCAGCTCGTCGCCGCGCTATTGCGGCGAGAGGGGAAAGAGAAATAGCTCGAGCTCGGAGGTGGTGGCCAAAGACGAGGTAAGCACACGCTTGAAGCCGTAACAATTAGGTAAATCGGCACGTGCACTTGATCTTATCTACGGTGAGCGCCTTTTGAATGATCAGTAGGCTATGCGACTACACTCCTTCATCGTCCACTACCACCAAGGTCCGTAGATTCTGCAGCGACGGTTAGTGAAAACGCAGTTGATGAAACGTGCTGTGGCTTGCCGCAGTCAGATCTTCAAATCCCGGGTCCAATCCTTAAAGCCGCCAAGTACATTCACGGATTGCGCAGTGCTCTCACCCGTAGACTCCGCCGACTACATATAAAACGCCAGTATCCAAGAGGACTTTGCACGCATTCCATCAATATGGCGGTCAACCCAAACGAAGACACCGAATTGTGAGCCACCCGTACATCCATGACTGGACCTGTCCGACCAGTAACACACTCAGTAACGATATTCTCCGGAAGCATGGCATTATACCTGCCCGACCGCCTACGCCACCATCGCCTTCGCCGCCACCATCACCAACGCTACAGGACAAGCTATCAAAACTCACAACCTCTCAACTCAAGGATGCAGAGGAGGACGCGTTTGACGAAGAAACAGAGCAAGCGATCCGGCAATTCCACAAGGAGCGTCTCCGTCAACTCAAGAAGCTCAAGGAGGCACCGTATGGACGCGTTTATCCCATCGGACGAGAAGACTATACAAGGGAGGTGACTGAAGCGAGTAAGGTCGATTCCCAAGACACGGAAGCAGAAGGTAAGGGCACGGGCGTGGTATGCTTGCTGTACAAGGATGGGTGCGATCTTGTCCAAACACCTACTATAATGGACGATTCTCTGATATGGCTACTGCCTTAGGATTCCACGCAGTGATCGCACATTCGAGCATGTCCGTGTACTCGCACAACGACATCCACACACGAAATTTGTCTCCATCGTCGGCGACAAGTGTATACCAAACCTTCCTGACACCCGCGTCCCAATGTTCATCGTCTATCGGAAGGGCGATGTCATTAACCAGGTCGTTGCATGGGGCGCAGATAGAGAACGTCGCATTGAAGGTGCGAGTTATTTCGCATCTGTTCGACGGGCTACTTACTCGTGTTTGCCCAGAACTTGAAGCAGTTCTTATACTAGGAGGCGCTATCATACCCCAGCCGAAACCTCCCAAAGATGAGGAAGACGAAAATTCCTCTGACGAAGACGACCTTGATGACAGCCCCCCGGAGCGTGGCGCTTCTACTATGACGAACGCGAAGGGGCCAAAGAATGTCAGACAGAGTAAAGAGGATGACGACTCAGACTTTGAATTCGACATCTAAATTCAATGCCATTTCGATCCGTAATTGCGGGTACTCGGACACATGTATTTGTACAGGTGTCTGAAGCTGCAACAGTTCCATGAAGGAAAGTGTACAAGGCGGTATCATTGGGTGCAGTCGAAGAGCAGCGACTCCGGAATCCAATTCGATATTTGAGTCTAATGGTACTGTACATGTGTTACGAGAGAACGAAGTGCGAACACAATTGTGGAGGTATCTGAAGCGTCTCGTGTATATATCGAGCAGAGTCCGTTATATCTCTCTTACATTCATTCCGGATTCAAAGGAGGCAAGGTGGCCTTCTTCCCAGTGTTTGGCCACAGCTCTGTCATAGTGTCGGCTTCCCAAATCCTTCCGCCGCGAGCGACGTAGCGAATATTGCGTGTCTTCCTGATGTCGTCCTCCAGGACGTTGAACCCTGGCGGGAAGATGATGAAGTCGGCCAGCTTCCCTGCCGTAAGAGACCCGACAGCAGAGAAGACACCCAGTGTCTTCGCAGCGTCGGAAGTAGCAGCACGAATGACCTATTTCCGATGAAACATGAGTGAACGAGGCATGCGTAGAATATCAAGATTCGCACCTCGTAGTTATCTAGACCTCCCTGTCTGGCGAAGAACATTTCGGCATGATAGTTGAGACCGAGTGGCGGCTCGCCGTGTGCGCCGATGTGGGCTTTGAGGCCCATGTGAACCATCTTGGCGGTCGACTCAGAGGTATTGAACAACGCATACGCTGAGTAAAGTGCGTTGAGCGTGGACAACAGACGATAGGCGATACGGCTTACAGTTCTTTGGTCTTGATGTGGACTCCGACAAACTCTCTAGAATGTCGTGTCTCGTGAAGCGTCGTAGTCTTTGTGACAGATTTGACATCAGATGATGACCGTCTCAGAAGGCTCGCAGAGGACATACTTCGGGTCATTAGGAATATCCTCAGTAGCCCACACGTACTGCTCCCCGAAAACCCCACCGTAGTTCACGATATGTGTGGGAGTAGATCCAGTTCCACTTGTGGCAAATAACGTCATGATATCATCGTACAATCGTGGGATAGGCAAGGGATGCTCGACCGTGGTCATGCCTGTGGTCGATCAGCAACGAGTTGAATTCAGCGTTCAGACATGCATACCATCAACAATGTATGTCTGATCCCAATCGTAATTCATGCCCTGCGAATGTATATAAGCATACAATTCATCCAGGTGAATCACAACACTTACTCCTTCCGGAACGCATAGCATACTCAGATTACGGGCGGCCAGCAGCATCCTCTGTCTCGAGGCACTGGAGGAGGACATGAGCACCATCAGACCACATTCACGCAATGAGTCATACCGAGCAGGTAGGTTGTAGTTCTTGTACGAGAAGCTAGCAGGGCCGCCTTCGGCCTTGATCCTGATCAGCGCAGAACGAGCCTCTTCCAAGGTGGTGACGTCCTGGTGAATAGCAGGGTATGCAGCGCCGTAGACGACGTTCCCAACCTGGAAAATGCGAGGCCCCACCATCTGGCCGCGCTCTACGCGGAAGCGTTCCCAGAAGCCGCGGACGTTGTCCGCGCTGGGGCTGTTCAAGTACTAATCAACCCGCCGTCGAATGCTTAGGTGCATAAAATAATACGCACTTGTGCAAAGTGGTCACGCCGTAAGCCAAGAAAGTCTGCATCTCCCATGACGTTGCGGGATATATGGTGTCAAATCCGCTCCAATGGGCATGTACGTCGATAAATCCCGGAACGATATAGCCTAAACAACGTGGTCAAGTGGATGAGAATCCGGTGTTCAAAATGTCACTGACCGCCTTCTACGTCGATGATCATGGCGCCCTCAGGGATCACGGCGTCCTGCGCGCCGACAATGGCCTCAATTTTCCCTCCACGAGCAAAGAGCAGGGCATTGTGGAAGACGTCCCAGTGCAGATCGCCAGTCTCCATCGTCAACACTGTTGCATTTGAGATGACCAGCAGATCCGCATTGGCGAGGGTGGCCGCATCCGTGTGTTGTGACCTCGCTCGAGCATCTTCCGTCAGACGTTGGGCTTCAGTCGGGTAGGAAACTACGATGTCGTGGACGTCCAGTAATTTCTTCGTGCAGGAAATGCCGAAATTCAACTGATCGTTCAGTATTTCCGTAGAGCACTCCTTGATCTTCGACACCTCAATAGAATGAAGATACGGACCTGCAATTCCGAGTGTCAGCACATCAAACGATACACAGTTCTTCACACTAACCCAGGAACCAAGCAAGCCTCTTGCCATCAGCGCTCCATATGACATCGTGGCCACCGTCTAGGCTCAGACGCGCAAGAGATTTCGTGGCGTTGCCCGGTTTGCTCCACAGAGGATCGTCCGTCGACACGTTCGGAGCGAGATAGACGTGGTAAAAGTCAATCATGGCTGCGGCCACAGCGCCCTTGCCCGCCGACGACACGACCAGCTCGCTCGACATCTTCCCATACGCGACGTCCGCGGAATTGTATTCCCCGAACTCGTCCGGCCCCGAGGCCAGATCGATGATGGTTGCGCTCTGCGACTGCTGCACGAGGAGCTTCGCATTTTGTCCAGGAATCTGATCTTCGTCTGCGCGGGCGAGTCCCACGCGGGAGCCTCGGAGACGAACTTCACGTCCCTGACAGGAATCTTCCCCGTATGTGTCGACGATGGGAGACGAAGGTCACCGATGTACAGTCCTTGTCCGGCAGTCGCGACGATGTCCCCGCTCAGCAGGTCTCCACCGGTCTTGATGAACGCTATTTTCCTGCTCAGGCCAGGACACTCGCACAGCACGGGCGAGTAGTATCGGCCGAGCGGCAGGCCAGCCAGCTCGTACGCCTTGCCAGACGTGAGATCCGCCAATTCAAATGTCGTGAAGCCCGTATCCGACCAACGAGCATGGATGACGAGATCATCCGCGCCAGGCACGAATGAAGGGGAGTAGTACGGCGCGCCTGGGTGGAGGACAGGAACAGCGTCCGGGCTCCTGCCGCTCTTCGCTGTGCTGTAGACGTATGTGGCGCCAGACGCTTGGAAAGTCGCCTTAGAGCCGTCCTCGTTGAGACGAAGCTCGGTAAAAGCGTGGACCCTCTGCGTCTCTGCCGTCTCTAGTTTGACGATGTCGGTCTCGT
Organism: Ceriporiopsis andreanae CBS 279.92; assembly: GCA_001969225.1. Taxonomy (NCBI): domain Eukaryota; kingdom Fungi; phylum Basidiomycota; class Agaricomycetes; order Polyporales; family Meruliaceae; genus Ceriporiopsis; species Ceriporiopsis andreanae. The sequence goes on along the minus strand of ALYI01004098.1, from coordinate 4,645 downwards.
TCGTCACAGTGGCGGCGATGCGCTTCTCGATGTGTGCATTAAAGGGAATTGGTTGGGGTTGTCCACCAATGACCCTCTCCCCGAAGGAATTCTTCGCAAGCGGAACGTGATAAATTTGGCCATCCGCCCAAATTACGACCGCGTCGTCCTTCGGCGTGAACGCGAAAGATGGATACGTTCCCATTGGTGCAGATACGGTGCTCAAGTCGTATGTCAAACCATACCACACGTTATGGATGGTTCCGGTGACCAAATCCCTGCAGACATATCAGGGTAAGCCCGGTGTATCAGTCGAGGCGGCAACGTACTTCAACACAAGAGCCTCCTTGTCACGGACGCGGCGGACGAACGCAAGTGTCCGCTGATCTCGCGAGAGTTCAGGGCGACTTGCGCCACCGGGGTAAGAGCTGACAAGCGTCGTCGTCTTGTGGGTGGTCAAATTGGTGGCGAAGATAGCGTAAATACCGCTGTGAACATCTGCAACGACGTAAGAACGTGTCTCAAGTGCTAGTAAAAAACAATACCCTTGCTATAGGACCAGTCTCCACCGGTGTCGATCACGTTCTTGGCGAAGATAACGCTGTCGTTCCCGTACCAAATCGACTGCTCGGGACCTATTTGCTGGTCTCCGTAATCCTCAGGTCCCCAGCCTGCCGGAAGAGACCTTCCAACAAGCCGTCTGCCGCTGCCGACTGGGATGGTCTTCTTCGAACAATGAGGGATTTCGAACTCCCAACCTTCACCTGCACCTAGACTGCGACCAGACGTGTACCACTTCGTCGCAATGATCTTCGAGCCGGATGGATGGAACCGTGCATCAGAGACCCAACGGTAGGTCTCGTTTGTGACTCGGTGGGCTAGGAATATCGCGCCGCCGTCAGATACGAAGCTCTAGCTGGTACTGAGAAGGGCCGACCTTTGTGACGACCTTCGCGCAACAGGCGTCTTTCCCTCCGTTCTTCAGTCTCCTTAACGCCGCGAGCAAGAAGTTCCTCCTCGTGATGCTGCGTCTCCAACGCGTCCAAGAGCGCGCCGTCGGCATGTTCAGGCCGCACGTTCATCTTCGCGCAGCCCTTCCACTCCACGAACCAGATATTCTCCACACCAAGCCCTGCGTCACTCCTGAAGACAAGCTTGTCGCCAGCTGGAGAGAAGTGCGGGTCTGAATCGTGCGGCACGCCTAAGAGCACTGGGTTCGCCTTCGTGTGCACGCCTGAGCTCTGAGCGAGGCCAGAAAGATACGCAGTGCCGGGAAGACAGTAGATATCGCCGAGTATGTCGAATACGATATCGCCGGTGTGGGGGTGTACGTCGAGGCGCAGCCATGTGCCCTCCGTCACGTCGTATTCGAGCAGGCGAGGGTACGGGTAGTCGGTCGAGATGTCCCAGGGAGTCTGCTCACGAATCGGCCAGACATCGTCCTTCCACTCGCTCGCGGGATCAAAGGCTGCCAAGGGGGAGCGGACCGCGTCGGAAGGCTGCTGGGAGGTGTTACGCAGCCAGGAGCTGTTCAGTAAAGCAGAGAGCGCCCCTCCGGCTAGCACAACTAGGGCGACCCTCAACAGGCGACCCCCAGTATGCCGCTTGGGTCGAAGGGCCGTTGTTACTACGACAGGCTCCACGTCTTGCAGGGTCTTCATAGCTGCACAGAGCAATTGAAGCCTCGATTCGCACGTTTCCTGGGCTGTCTATCGTGAATTCGAGTGATTAGACCAAGTATGAGGGTCAAGCAGCGGTAGATCTACCGGGTCGTGTGCAAAGCACTCCTCTGCTCTCTACCCTGATTTCCCTCCACACGACGAGGACACAACGTTCACAAGCAGGGAGTTGTTGACCGTGATGGTGTGAAGCAAGGGCGACCGTAACTGGTTCAATCGTTCCTGGAGTGACGCGATGATTGCCGCGCAGACCTTCGAGAACACGGCGAACCCCTGACTTGACAAAATTCATGCTTATAATTTGGTACGTGTATTTACAACAAGGCGATATGGGGCATAGGATTACAGGTGCGCTTGAACTAGAACATCATCTCTCTGGGTTCCTCGAAGGTTGCTTGGGTATCCTCCTGCATGCGCCCGGCGAACCGTGAGCTGAATCCCAGACCAACCCAGCCTTCCGAACCGGTAGACGAACGACGAGAAGATGATGAAAGAGACGAGAGGGAACCGCCCCAACCGTCGGACTCGATGTCGGACATGGACATGTCCGAGAACGTGTCTGATGTAGAGTCAACGTCCCGCTCGAGAGACGTCCAAGCGTTGTGGAACTCGATGTCCGACATGGGCGTCGTCGCGATCTCGCGTGCGGATGGCGTTCGTGCCCACGAAGCTGTTTCAACCGGGAAAGACGACGAGAAATCGAGCGTCGGGAGCACGAATGACGCGGAGGGATTCAGTTCAGTCAGGCGCGTGGCGGGCGAGCCAACGGACTGCGAGTGCGTGTCGAAGCTCATTTCGGAGAGCGCGTCGTCCATCGCCTGATCCTCGTTCTCCTTCTCGTTCTCTCGAACTTCTTCCAGGACGCACCATCCGGTGCCTGCTTCGCCAAGAATGCCGCGCACGCGCGCAGCGGTCCACCCGGCGAACTTCACCTCGAGCACCGTGCACATGCCTGACGGGCCGCCGAACGCAGAGCACGTTACGCCAGGCTCGTCAAACACATGCGAAGCGTCCAACCGAGAGAACAGCGTTGAAACCCGCAAGGCGTGCGTACCATGGTCGGTGTGCACTGATACGAGATGCGAAAACGACAGCAGCGGGTGCAAGCTGCTGTGCTCCGGCGGAGACAGCGGGAGAGGAACGCGCGAGGTCGGGGTTGGCGCGAGAGGGATCAAGAGGTAAGTCGTGACATCGTCGATGACAGGGGCGGGGAAGTAGTGCTCGAGCTCCTGTTCGACGGTGACCTCCTCGTCGACCTTGGCGGCACGCTGGATGGGCTGCATGCGCGACTTCTCCTTACGCTGCTGCTCCTTGCCTTTGGTGTACTTCTTTGGGCGCATCATTTCCCGCTCCTTCTGCAGCTTAATGTCCCAATCCGCCTCCCAGAAGGCACGGCCTGCAATCGGGACATTGTCCACGACATTCTGGAAAATAGGACGGGCTGTGGAAAAGTTCCGCGCCGTTCCGAGTCCTACTTGAACAACACTGCGTGGAACGGGAGGTGGGCGCGGTAGGAATGGCCCAGAGAGAGGTCGGGAAAGCGAAACGCGAGCAGGGTACGATAGCCCCTGCTGAATTGTGCGTGCTCGTCCGGGGCCTGCGTAGATCGAACGCGCACCGTGCGGGATGTGCGCGGAAGGTGATACGGTTCCTGGTGTGGTCAAATGAGTCGCCAATTTCGAGAAGAACGTGCGAGTCTGCTTGAAGAGTGTCTGAGCATAAGTGGCTGCTGGTTTCGGTGGTGGCCTTGGTATGAAGGCCGGGATGTGAATCCCGCGGGCCATGCCACCCACCGTACGGACTGCAGGCAGAGCCCGCATCCCCGACGATGTCAGTGACATCTTCGACGCTGTGTGAGGTGGTGGTGGTCGATGTCCAAGTCGTGCCCCGCAGCCCCAAAGCTATGAGTACGCTTAGCGCCTAAGAGTTGTGCCGTGCCGGCGGGTCTGCGTGTGCCCTGGGCGCGCGAGAAGTTGATCCGTCGATCGACGCACGTGACATTGCTGGCGCCGATGCACAAAGGCGCCTGGCGCGCAATCGCCCTCTTGCAGAACCACTAGTACTTTCATCGAGGGAAAAACATAAAGTCCCATCCTGCGATGAAACAGGACGCAGATTTACGTTCATCTTCTTCCACTCGTGCTGGTTTGGACACCGGACTTGGTGGCAGTAATTTATTGACCCTTCCGCCGTTTGATCAGCCGCTTCAACGGTAGTAGCCAGTGAGTGTGCTTACCTTCCCTAGGCGAACGCGTTCTGCTTACCTGCTGCAAGGATGGAGACATGTATCACCTTGCCTGATCTGGTCACGCGAGTTGCGTTTTGATCAAGTCGCAATTTCCGTGATGCCTCGATGGGCCCAAGCTCGACATGCGATGGTCCAGCGACCTCGACCAAGCTGTTCTGACGGTCGTGCAGGACGACATCAACGCATATATTGACCTGCTATGACACGGAATGCGCTTTGTTGGTAAGTAGAGGCCGTCAGGGAATATGGCGGTTTCGTGAGAGTGTCTCACATGGGCATCCCGGACTGCACATATGGTGAGCACGCCGATCGTGGCCTTCCATGATATCGTTGCTAACCCCGGTAGAGAACGATGTGATATGTAATTCGCAAGACAGTGGATGGGAAGCGAGAAAGCTTATGTCGGCGACACAGGTCTGGACGTGCATGTCGTGCTCTAAAGCCATCGGTCGTCGACGAAAACGATCAAGTCACGACGTTGTCCATCGACCATCGCTTGCGCATCGCCTTCGCGGTCATGAGCAGCACAGCCTCTATCAACTCGAAGCTCTGCTGAACGGCAGCAGGAGACAATGTATATCACGCCGCGGTGTTCGGTAGCAGTCTGTCATGATCTCTCCAAGATTCACAGGCATCATCAGGACCCCCGAATATCCCACCTATAGGTTGTTCCATTTTCGCCCAAAATCCGAGGTCGCTCGTCCGACCGTATTTTGGCCCAAATGTCCGATTTAGAAAG
>ALYI01004095.1:0-29517 GCA_001969225.1 Ceriporiopsis andreanae CBS 279.92 | reverse complement strand
ATCCACCACATCGACTCCATGTCGTGCAAGGGGCTATAGCCAAATGGCACAGTCGACTCTGGTGTGTGTATCCTCAGCGGTGACATAGACAGCAGCCGCCTTACCTCTGCGTCGTCGCTGTTCCACATGGCCCGATCCACGGCAGCCTCGGTTGCGGGCGAAAGCTGTTTTCGTGGGCGGGATGGTTTTGGAGGACGTAGTAAATAGTACTGGGCATTCACCTCCACAGAAATGAAGTATGGTGTGCCCTGGTTTGGGTGAAAATGTCCATGAGAGTTCGCAGTAGGTGGATGAAGACGAAGGCACCAAAAGACGTACTATTCGTATCTCGTCCCCATCGTCCATGGATTTCGCGTACTCCAAGTCGGCCAATCGGCTAACCCCGTTGCAATCTACAAGAATATTGCCGTCGCTAAGATCCCGGTGTATCCATTTAAAGGCGTGCATCACAGATAGGCCTGAAAGAAAGACGAGTATTAGTATCCGCAGTGACGGCTATACATCTACTCACTGTCTGTCGCGTTCGCGAGAGCCCTGAATATTCTCACCGGCGAAGTTTCATCTGATAATGGCGTGCACAGTTCTTTGAATACGATCCGGTAATGGGTCCTAGGTATGGGTGCTTTCCAGTGCCTATGCGACGCATCATACTCGTCCGTGGTGGTGGACTCAGTCGTTGTCGTAGATCCGTCCGTGCTGTTAGCTCCGCCTGGGACGGGGAGGAGAAGGTAGGGGGCAAAGGCAGCGTCACCCAGCGACCGCGTACAATCAAGGACGTTACGCGCGTCGTCCAGGAACACGTCCCCGTGACATTCAATGGTGAGGAGTGCTGGTGGTGGCCGATCGTGTCCGAGAGGTAGCTGGAAGGCTGCACGTATCTTCGCCATGATTTCGCCTTCCGATGGCCGCCCTCGTTCCATCCAACAATCCTTCAGCACCACGGGTTCTCCCAGCTCCACGCCATCTTCGAGCGACACGGCTTTCCAAACCCAGGTGCCCTTGCCGCGCGCGGAAGTTGGTTCGGATAGGACTTCCTGCGTTCGATAAACCCTGTTCTTGCCATCTTCAGCATGTAACGTTATGTCATACTGGTCGCCGTTTCCTATCGGGACCATGGTCGGGTCCCATCCGACCTCACGTGCGTCTGCATATGTGATCGCGAGGATAAAACGAATTAGAATTTCGTGGTCCTATAAAACATTCAGCGGTCACAGAGGCCCCGGCAACAATTGGATAGACACATACGGTGAGGAGATTAAACGGCATAGAGACGAGTAGCTGTACACGGTCAAGAACCCATAAGCTCATGCTCATGTTTTCGATAGTGAAGCCGAGCGCGAACCGGCGGCATGGATCGTTCAGCAAGCATTGCTCCAAAGACGTCGCGATTCTGCGTCGGTTCTGTAAGAAGTCAGCCAGGGTTAGAGATTCTCAAGAAAGAAATGACACGCACATCCGCCTTGTCCCTTGCAGTATCCTGTTTCTTGAATTTTCCAACAACTCCAATATCATTAATAGAGCAGCTGCGACGCGAGAAGTACGCGTCAGGAAGACGACCGTTACTTTTCCCCTCTTGAAAGACTGAACCAGCATTCCTTTGGAGAACAAGAAGATGTTCGAGCCCTCGAACTTCTTCGTCACCTGCGTCCACAATCGCTTGAACGGTATCGAAAAAGAAGTCGAATGTCTTCTTCAGCGGTCGCTTCAGTTTCGAGGGTTCAGATGAGCAGCCTCGCCATCGGTTTGAGGCTGGTATGTGTCTGCGATATCGACCTCCATCTTCCAAGCGCGTGACGATCTTGTCGGGCAGAAGACCAGATGGAAGAGGGGGCAGGATATGATCGAGGAAAAATCGGACTGGGACCTCGAGCGCGGGCCCGATGGGAGTTGAAGTGACCCTAGCAGCGATATCAGAAGAGAAAGGCATCGGATTAGTGGATCTCATCGTGGATATGATGTATAGAGAGGAAGTGACTTGTGTTGTAGACACGAGGAGGACGAAGAGAAGAAGAAACGCGTGACGACGCGTCGGTGGCCAGTGACATTGTTACATAGGCGCCCACGCGTTTTAAAGAACTTGTTGAACTTCCATCTTGTCCGTTCAACAATTAATTAACAGTGAGATCAATATACAGCAATTGCAGTATTCATCATACTAAGTACGATCTACACGGCGGGCTGTATCGTGTGTGCCGGCGACGAACTTTTCGTATAAGTCCCAACACAGAGCATCAAGCCTATAATCAGGGAGTGATGCTTGACGACTACATACTGTCATGGTATCCGTACCGGTCAGTGGTATAGTGTAGTACAGAGCATAGAATAAGGGACATGTTCGTGCAGTCCGTAAGGGAGAACCCTTGTCGTGAAGTCGGTCGCGTAAGGACGTCAATTGATACCGAAAATGAGGGCAAAAATGTCGCGCCAGCCACGACGCACGACGACGCGCACGCCGCCACCATACTCCTCCGCGACCCACTCGACAAAATGACCGTCTAGTCCGCTCAGCGGCCCGAGGTCGAAAGAGAGGAGGTCCTTCGGCGTGAGAACCACAGCCGCGCCCGCGCCCGTGCTCGCCAAATTGTGCGAGTGCGACGTGCGTTGTGGGATGATGTCCGCGAAGCGCGAGAGCAGCACCGTTGTGTTCTTGTGGAATACGCGCAGCAGCGCGAGCGTGGTTACGACCTGGCGTGCCCGCGCTTCCTGCAGGAGCGCGGCGGCGTCCTCGTCTCCGTCGTCGGCGTCTTTGTAGTGTTCAGGCGAGGCCGACCGTGGCGCGTCGCTCGCGGAGTTCGCCCGTGCGCTCGCCCACGACCACAGCAGCGAGCTCCCGCTGGACCGTCGGTTCGCCTTGGCGGCGCGCCCGCGCAGCTCGCCCGTCTCGGTCACGCTCGATGTCGAGGCGCGGCTGCCTACACCCATGCCTGCATTGCGCGTATAAGTAGGTGACCCGCCGGCAGCACGGGACGAACCGTCCATGCTGCCCCAGTTCTCCATGCGCTCTGAGCCGGCGCCTGCGCGCCAAGGGCCCATCCACAGACCGGCGCAGATGATGCAGACGTCTTCGTATACTTTCCAAACGTCGGGCCAGGGTGCAACAGAGCCCTCTCGTGGTCTAGTTGATTGCGTGAAAGGCGACTGGGTATAATCCACGGGAGTATCTGCGTCTTGCATGATTCTGTCCAATTCTGTCCACTGCACAGAGTCAGCGCTATAGTACGATCGCAAGAGCCAAATCAGAGCTGCTTACCAGCTTGACGTCGCTCCAGGTAAAGCGGACTGTTGATAGTTTGAAGGCTGGTTTTCGACCACCTAGTTGATCGAAGGACTTAGAGGTGGATAGCATGGGGCGCGTGCTCTTCGATAATGACGTCGAGGTCAAATCGATGAGTAGATCGTAGTAAGACGGCCTTTCGAGGAATATCGCATCCGTTGTACAAGCAATCCATCCGCGGCCGGTCTTGCTTTCTTCGTCCAGCTTATCCAGGTCGCTCAGGGTAATCATCCCCAGCACCTTGATGCTCTCCTTCGCCTTGCCCTTCAGCCTCCGACGAACTTCGGCATCGTCCGGCACGAGCGACTCGCCTGGTGGTGGCGGCACCTGCTCCTCGTAGCAAAGGTCCGCTGCGGCCTGGCAGAGGATGCACGCCGCCTCGACCGGCGGGAGGGTGTATATGAGGATGCGCCGGCGTCCGAGGACGTGTTTGTACAGTGTCAGGCTAGACGGACCGAGTATTTGCAACAGGTGGGGCAGGTGCGCTGCAGGACTGTCAGACGAGCCCGCGCCGGCGCTCGTCATCTCTGCGTTCCACCCACGCCAGTCACCTGCACCGCCCAGGTCGCCCTGGCGAGCTTGACGCGCCTCGAAGAACGCGCGCGCAGGCTCCCAGTCGCTCTCTGTCGGCTCGAGAGCCTCGCGGTCTTCTAGAGACGAGTATATTGTGTGGACGAGTTTCTTGAGAGCTGGGACGTGTTTCCATGGCCGCGGTCGGATTGATTTCGCAAGAAGAATGCCGAGAGAAGAGAGGCGGAAGCCACGGTGCCCGTGCTCAGAGGTCTTTCGTCTACGAAAGACGCAAACGCCCTGGTATTTCCCCTTCGTAAAATATCTGGTGTAGAAGTTGAAGCAGCACGTCACAGTACTCTCAAAGCTTCATCACTCACACGACGTCTTCGTTAATGGAGTGAAGACCGCTAGGCAAGCAGCTGAATTCGACATGTGTGAGGTCCACAGCTTCATTGACCGGTCAGTATCAAGTGAACGCGCGGTAATGAGCTCAACGTACTGTTTTCCGCCTTCACGAACCAGTCTATCAGGTTGCCCTTCGTTGGGTGGAAAGATGCATGAAAGATGGCGACTGCGCGATTGCGGTGAGTAACATTCCGCTTGGCGGACTATGCAAGAAGCGTACTTACCCAGATCTTGTGGTGTGACCTCCTGTGTCCCCTCAGCATCCATGAGTGAACAAGATACGGACAGTCGAGGAGGGAGAGACCAAACTGCGAATGCGAAGTCAAGCGGTGAACGACCGCGGTCAAGGGGTATTATTGCCGTGGGAAATTGAAATACATTTATTGAAGCCCTAGTATAGGGTTTCAACTCGTTGTGATTGAGCGGAGTCTGAACGCTCTAGTTTACCGCTCCTGACGGCGCGAGGGCGAGCTTACCTCGAACATACTGCATCGATGGCATCCTCGCAACCTCAACAGATCAATGTAACAGACTTGGATCTCTCTCAGCTTGCGGATGTGAAGCGGCAGCTTGAGGAGGTATGTCTGTGAACCGTTATTGCCAAGAGCTGATCACGACGCGTCGCGCACAGGAACTCAGTCATTTGTCCAACTCGTTCGCACAGCTCAAGCAAGCCCAGGCGAAATTCAGGGCATGTATTGAGAATGTCGCTGAAGTGAAGCCGGAGAATAAGAGTACGTGTCCAACCGTGTAGAAATAGCACTACGCTAATTCAATAGCTGCACAGACAAGACGATTCTCGTGCCTCTCACGAATTCGCTCTACGTCCCAGGCAAGCTCTGCGACTCAGAGCATGTCATCGTAGACATCGGGACGGGATATTATGTCAAGAAGGCACGCCCATCAATCGTTGTGTTTGCTACTCGCGCATTACTGACGGGCACTCACTCATGCATAGACTCGTGCACAGGCGACGAAGCACTACGAAGCAAAGGTGGCATACATCGAATCGAACGTTGGGACGTTGCAAGAGACCCTGCAGAAGAAACAGGACAATCTCAACATGCTTGTCAACCTGATACAGTCGAAGCTGCAAGCGGAGACGTCAAAGTAGCGTTGCCAACTTCGTCTTTGCGTCTAAGGAAACCTCGGACTCGACTTCATGCGACATTCGCGTCGATGCTTCCCCTTCTCGCTGTCATCTCTGACCCCTCGGAGTGGCACGCATGCGCGTCTCCATGGCACGACGGGCAGGGCGAGGTCTGTCGAGTGGTGGGGAGAGCGGGACATAGGGTGCCTTTGTGCAGTCGTGCTCGATGTAAAAATGGTGTTGACCACGGTTGTTGGAATGAATGAGACACCGCGCAGTCGTGTTACATGTGAGACTAGTGTGAGGATTTTCGGTGGGCAGCCGCCCAAGACTAAAGATCGATGAGCTTGGCTGGTTGCGCCGGACCGACCTTTCTTGCACTCCTCCACAACCTCTCTCCTCGACAACGCTCTTGCACGACGTACACACGCCGCCATACGACGATCAGCCCCTTCCAACTATCAATCCAAGTGGCATGGCAAGCGCTTAGAGTCTAAGGAGGCGCAGCGCACAGCACTGCGGCGACCCACATCTATCTAGTCAACCACCACCACACAACAGAAACATGTCCGACACTCGGGTACGGACACCGAGTGTGCACTCTCTTACCATGTTGACCATCTCCCAGGGTCCGGCAGCGACCGCGAACAAGCTAGCGATGTCCAAGGCTCTTGGCGCAGCATTCCTCAACCATCAAGTCGAGCAGCTTGAAAAGTCCGTCAACGGCCCCAACGGCAACTGGAGGGACCGCCGCTACCGTGCGCCTACCCAGGACCACACCCGTGTGGGCAATAACAACAGGAGGCCACCGAATGGCGGAGGACGAGGAGCGCCACCGCGAGCGAAGGGCGGTGCGGCTGACAGGGCTGAGGCAAGGCCAGAGTTCAGCGCTGAAGACAAGGAGAGGCCTAAGCGGGACGAGGGGGCTGAGAAGGACGCGGATATCATCGTCGTGGACGCCAGCGTGCTTATCCACGCGCTCTCTCAGGTGAAGAAATGGTGCAGAGACGGTCGACAGGAAGTCGTGATCGTCCCGCTGGAAGGTGTGTGCCGGTCTCCGCCACTTCGTTTCACTTTTCACGACTTGCCATCGCAGCCCTGAACACGCTGGACCTGTTGAAGAAGGGCACGACCTCTCTGGCGCAGCGGGCCCGCGCGGCGTCGCGCATCCTCGAGGCTCAGGTCGGCTCGAACCCACGCATCCGTGTGCAGCGGGACGATGCATTCGTGCTTTGGGACAGCATCCCGTTCCAGGATCCGTCCGCCACTGCCTCCCCCGAGTGGGTGCGCCGCACGATCTGCTGCGCGCGCTGGGAGCTCGAGCATGCTTCGCCTGACAAGATCAAGACGCCAAAGGTAGTCCTCGCCGTGCTTGCACCCCCAACAGACTCGTCCACCGACGCCACTGCCACCCCTCAGGGTGCTGTATCTGCGTCTCCCGTCCCGCTCCCCGCCCCTCAGCCCAACAGGTTCGAGCCGCGGTCGGCCGGGACGCTTGTCACGCTCTGGGCCGCCAAGGCCGGGCTCGAGCTCCTGCAAGTGTCCCCAGTCCCGCAGGGCCCGCTCGTCAACGAGGTGTATGGACCGCCTTTTGGTGGGCGCCATACGCCCGACGAAGACCGTGTCCCCCGCGGTGGCGGCGGCGGTGGGCGTGGGAGACGCAATTCACACCACAAGGACCCGCGTGCCCCCATTCCCGGTGGCGGTGGTGGCGGTCTCGTCGAACGGCCCCCCGCAGTCATGGCCATGATGGAGATGGTCTCGCAGCCGAGCCGCGTCGTCCGCGTTCTTGCGCGTGGCGAGAAGCTCGACCCCAACTAGGCGCTGCGGACGCTGCTGACTTCTTACTATACAAAGTACCCAGGTACGATTTCCAACTTACTCTACCATTGTTGCGCTACTAATCGCCCCGTGACGTTGTGCAGTACTTGCATGACAAGGCGCTGCTGCGTGCTCACTCACCGGCACCATTTCCCGCTCCACCGGGCAGCCTTGCCACCCAGTCAGGCGCCGGTCCGCGGCGGCTTTTTCGTGAGCCAGGTAGAATGTCCCCCTTTCGACGACTCGTTGACTGCTGGAGCTGGCGTGACGGTTCGATTCTGCGCGGATTCAGCAAGCACCAAGAGTTCCGTGGCGCAACTTCAATCCATTCCGACATGCTTGTTGCGATTCTTGTGCGGACCGCGACCAGGCGATTGATTATATCCATACGATTTAGCCCGGACCCTCTTCCCGTTTGGTATTATTGTGTTCCTACTCCTCTTCCTGTATGACCTCCCATGATGTGTCACCTTTATGCGTTCTATGTCGTTAGGTACCCCATGTCCTTTCGTCAACATTATCAATTATTTTTCTATGACTCGGTCAGGCTGTCTCAGCTGTTTCGATTCATCGCTATGGGATATGATGTATGCAAGATGCGATGCAACAAAAATATTAGGGAATAGATGGGTGGTATACAGATTGCACAGAAATGTTGACCCCGAATGAAACCGCAGAACACTAGTATTCACTTCTTTTGCAGAACCTGTTGCGCCAGGCTCCTTAACATCGCAAGGCTCACAGGAGAATCCTCGCCGAATGCGGTCGACGACGGCGCCGTGCTCAAAGGCGGGGGCGTGGCGTACCCGTTCGTATTGATCTCTTCAACATCGCCAAAGCTATTTTCGGTGGCGATGGGAGACGTCCTCCTACGCTTCGCAGAGCTCGGGCTGTGGCTAGGCGACACATTGTCAGTTTGGCTCCACGTTAGCACAAAACAGTGGTGCGACGCACCTGCCCGATCCGTCTTCGTCTGAAGCACGGCGTTTCTGCGCAGAGCGGCTCGAGAGCAACATCGCGGCGTGCCGCCGCAGCCGCTGAGCGATCGCCTGGAGCACACCGTCGAACTTCTGGTGTCCGGCCTCCACTCGTTCCTTCGGCAGGAGATAGGCGGCGCTTCGTTTGTCACCGAGAACCTCTTCAGCTCGGTGGACAGACGTCTCGATGATCGCCTCCAGGAACAGGTCCGTGGCGTACGCTGAGGACGGAATGAGACTTGGTCGGCGGCAGAGAATGATCGGGCTTACCTTCGCCAAGGTGCGCGTGATCGTGAAGGTCGAAGGACACCTTCACTGGGTCGTCGTAATGCACATTGAGAAGGCTGAGCAACTCGCGCACAAATGCAGTCTGTACTTCCTCGACGCAACGGACGACTTCGCCGTATCGCGACCAGTCTACTACGAACAAAGAACTTAGAAGAAAAGACTAGTATACAAAGAACAAGGACGTACATGTTTCGCTTTCATTTACCCAGCAGCTGTCCAACCAATCGGACGCGTGGGTTCTGAAAGGGGCCACAAAGGACTCCGTGAGTTCTGTAAGGATGTCTGTGAGCAAGCATATTTCGGCATGAATTAATGCGCACCTTTCCAAGTTAACATCAGCGTTGTTTTGTCATCGAAGTCTATCGACAACTTGTCGAGCGTATCCTCGAACATCTTGTCCAAATCCTTGTCGGTGGTGGAGATCGTCAATGTATTGGCATCACCAATGATCCCCTCCTTTATCAGCGCATCAACCTGGGACGAGGGGTATATAAATACTGAGCCAGTGGCCGGTGGCAAAGAAGCGTACCATATTGGTGAAGTCGGGTGAGACATCCGGATGTTCTACATCAGACCAAGCGACACTCAGCAGCGACGGAACGAAACGTTTCTTAGGCTGTGCTCGGAGGTCGTCGACGATTTCTCTAAGCCTCGAGCAATCGTCCAAGATTCGATATTTCCTAGACAAAACCAGGCTTAATCAGTTTCTTGTCGAAACAACATGAGTGCACTTACTTTTCGAGATCATCAAGGCCCTCCAGAGGCGTCCGCTCGAATACAATCAGCCCAGGTGAGCCTGGAGATGGCGGATGCCTCGCTTTCGGGACAACGGGGATTGAGAACACGTGGGCCGACTCCCAGTCGCCTGACTGCGGGACGTCGAACTTGTGTTCCAACCAAATTGCCGTCCCGTCCTTCTCAGAGTTCGTTGATAGCCACACGCGCCACTGGGAGGGGTATGCATGGTCTTGTGCGTCTGTAAGCGCGCGCACGCGGATGGATTTCAAGAACGTCCCAAGAGCCCATCGTCGCGTATGTTCTTCATGATTCTACGAAGATATACCAGTAAGTACAGCACACCGCAGAATGGGAGAAAAAACATACCTCTAGCAGACGTTTCGCCAGGTTGTCATCCGTCACAGGCGGTTGAGACTTTGGCGAGGCGCGTGACGGTACGCGTTTCGGAGAGTACCGCTTTAGCTCATCTGAGGACGACCGTTTGTGCTCCTTCTTCGCGATGTTCCCGTTCTGGATGGCCGGAGTGGCTACGGAACTGAGGCTTCGAGATAGCCGTTCCCGGTGTATTCTCTCGCTGTATTGCTCGCTCACTAGACAAGCTTCCTCATACGCGGCCCTCTGCGTCGCCCTCTTCACCCACTTCTTGAACATCTTCTTCACCAGATGGCCGCGGCGCGCGAACTCTTTGGCAAGATCCTTCGCGCGCATCACATCGTTCGGATACGACAACTCCGCGTGCGCGGATCCATTCTGACTTGGTGATGCGTGGGAGTCGAGTTGCGTCTCATGGTCGACAGACTTCTCCCTTTGCTTCCCCTTGCGTTTGATACTAGGTGATATAGCGGCGGAGGACGGCCCCTCGTTCGCGAGACGAGAAGACGAAGCCACGGGCTGCGAGGTGACAGTGCTCTTCGGAGTGGGGCTCGCATCCTGGCCGTGCGGGTACTTCTGCATCCCCGGCGATGGGAGTGCGAGAGGACTAAGAATCTCGGGCGCGGTCGGCGTGTCCGGCATTTGCAGATTGAGTAGTGATCGTTTTCGTAACGACAACAGCGACTCATTTCGATGGTGCTGAGATGTAGGATCGAACCATCGAGCAGTCGGGGTGGGTGGCAAGGCAAGGGGCTGGGTTTTCTCCAAAGGCGGCGGATCGAGGGGAGAGTTGACCGTGGGCATCACAAAGCCTTTGGCTGCAGTGTCCCCATCTGGTGACGGTCGACCGGGGAATTCCCACAAGGTCTCGCGGCGTTCCACGAGGTGCTTAGTAGGTGTTACTTGCGGCTTCGAAGAGATCGAGTCAAACGATGTCCCGAAGGTAGGCACAGGTGTAGTAGGCGCTACACCCTCGAAGATATTGGCGTATGGTCGCGACGCCGGAGGTACGGAAGTAGATGGCGCAACTGCTGCGGCAGTGACCGCCGATACCGGTGTGAAAACGGGGGCATCAGGGTTCAGTGTGGTACTGAAGAGGTTGCTCGATGCTGGTGGCGATGTAGTATTGACCGCCTCGTATGGCGCCGCGTTGTTCGCTTGCTGGAACAAAGTTGGCTGTAATACTGCGGTTGTCGGCGGTGCATTGAAGACACGCGGGAAGTACGATGAGCCCGATGCAGTAGGATAAGTGGGTGCCTCAACTTCAGCAGGGGACGAATGTTCGATGCGTGTCTCGACTGGGATATCAGCCTCGGGAGGGGTATGCACAGGCAACTGCGAAGTCGATGAAGCTTGAACAGAGGTTTCTGCAGGGAGGGATGAGGGCACCTTATACCCGGGAACGTGAAACACAAGGCCAAATGCATTGGGTATGACTTTGAAAGAATCGTACAACGATTTGGCAGACTGCGTCGTGGAGGCTGGTACGACATCAACGTTTGGCAGCTCCGCAGCGAGTTCTGCAGGAGGACTTGATACGCCAGTTGATACTGGGTGCCACTCCGTCGGGCTCTGGACCAGCGGCTGCGTACCGTTGACTGCCGGCGAAGGAGTTTCCGCAGATGACTCTCGTGCGAGGGGCCTGGAAAGGCCATCGATGATCTCCGGAATAGTGAGGCCTTCGCGCAAATCTTCTATCCCCTCGACTTTATCTGGTCCGAATAAACGTTCCAGGATGCACGCCACAAGGAATATCATCACGACATTGTTCTCCTCGCGCAGATGCATTATCAGGTCATGGAAGATCTGCATGGCTTCGTCGTCGACTTTGAGGACGGAGACTTTCGAGATCGGGGCGCTTTTGGCCTGGACATGGAGTCGAAACTTGGTGGTGAGCTGGAAAACCGGATGGGAGGTGATTTCGTCAGGGATGTCTTCATGACGCTCCTTCTGATCTCGAATATGAATGAGACGGTGATACACACGCATCTCTAGCTCTGTAGGGGAAGAGTATTGTCCGCGTTGGTCTTCGTAGAATTCCTTCAGACTTTGTAGCGCTGAAAGAGGGGGCGTGAGTTCGCGAAATATGGCTGTAGTTGACCAAACCGACCATGCATAAGTTGCTGCTCCTCCATCGGGATAGAGAACGCTTTATTCGGTCGTTCGAGGTGGAGAGCGAGTATATGGAACCGCGCGCAACGGTCGTGACACTCTATTGCGATGGGTCCGGTCTCGTGTTGGATAGTAAAATCGTTCCGAACGGCGCGTGACCGGTCGCGTATGAAATTGTATGTTTCTGAAAATCCACCCCGAGGGATCAGGTCGTGGAAGAGATAATCCAGAGTTTGCTGGCGGAGAAGGGGATACTGGTCCAGTAATGTTGATAGTCCACAGAAGACAAGAAATTACCTTTAACACATCGGGAGGACGCAAGTCGGATGGTAGGGTCTTGTCGCCTGCGGCGCGTTCGTAGATCTTCACGGCGAGTTTGTGGTCTACCCGTTTCGTACCGGGAATCTTCGAGACAATAAGCGCAGATTTTAGCAAAAGAAACGAGTAAACCTTGACGTACGACTTCCCATTTATCGAGATTATTCTCTCGTTCTCGACGATACCGCTCGAACCGGGGACACATGTCCATACAAGTGCCCACCATCGTGATTGCGTCCTCTAAACGTTTCGGGACATTGGGATCGTCCATCTTTCCCTCAGCTATGGCCCTCCTGCGCTCAATCTCGCGAGCCTTCACGAGCTGCGAGGAGTGAGTGTCGCCTCAATACGGTTATCGCGATAGAGGTAGACTCACTTCGTGATATATTCGTTCTCGTTCCTCTGGTGTCTCCGCCTCGCGGTCCCCAACTTCTACGTCCAGCGCCGCGTCTGAAAGGTCTGCCTCCATCGCGTCCTGACCCTCAGACGAAGCGCTACTGGTGGCCTCCTCCTGGTGGGCGGGAGCTGGCGGGCGTGGCGAGGATCGCGCCGAACCTCTGCCACGACCACGGCCTCTCTTAGGTCCACCGCCTCGCTCCCATCGTTCACCGTCGGCTGGACCAGCTGTTGTCTCTCTACTCTTGCTTCCTTGGCCAGCGACCCAATGCTTATTCTTGTAGTGTGCACCGCCTCGCGAAGTGCCATTCGTCTTGTGCCCTCTCCCCTTTATGTGGAGTTGGTTTTCCATGAGTCTTGACGAAAATTGGTGGGGGCGGAGAGGATGGAGGGAACGGTGCAAGGACCGTGATGATGAGTTGAGAGAGGCCGGTCGCACGCGCTAAACGCCTAAGTCGTCGCAGAATTAGCGCCTGGCCTTAGGCAGCAGCTTGGCCTTTGACCACTACCATGTCGCAGCCAGAGTCCTCCAGCATGGCTCAGGAAAAGAAGAAGCCTGTCGTAATCATAACTATTGGCATGGCCGGAGCCGGAAAATCAACATTTGTACAACGAATAAACTCGTATCTGCATTCGCAAGAACCTCCCTCTCCACCGTACATCCTCAATCTCGATCCTGCCGTCACCCATGTTCCTTTCGAGCCTAATATTGATATTCGGGACACTGTAAACTATCATGAAGTCATGAAGCAGTGTGTGTCGTCTCTCGGCCTGCTTTCCGCGCTGAATGCTAACATTCGCAATTTTGCGCAGATACAATCTAGGGCCGAATGGCGGCATTCTTACTGCTCTGAACCTGTTCACAACGAAGTTCGACGAAGTTTTGGACCTCGTTGAAAAGCGTGCGACAGATGTGGAGTGCGTATGCTTACTGGGATGTTCTTGATTACTTACTCATGCACGGTGATAGCTACGTTATTCTAGACACCCCGGGGCAGATAGAGATCTTCACTTGGTCTGCTTCTGGGGCAATTATCACCGATGCTGTTGCCTCAACCCTCCCAGCGGTCGTTGCCTACATCATAGACACCCCTCGAACCACGGCTCCTGCTACATTCATGTCAAACATGCTCTACGCTTGCAGGTGCGTCGCACTACCGCTGCTGTCGGTACATAGATTCAGCTTCGGCACAGCATATTGTATAAAACAAAACTCCCATTCATCCTGGTCTTCAACAAGACCGATGTACAACCACACGAGTTTGCAATCGAGTGGATGCAAGATTTCGAGGCGTTTCAAGCAGCGCTTGCATCCCACGCTGGGACAACAGATGACGAGGGCGAACCTACATACATGAACAGCCTGATGAACAGTATGAGCCTCGTGCTGGACGAGTTTTACAAGCATCTTAAGGTGCGCCGCATTATCTCCTGGTCATATAGCCTGCTTACGGAGGTGGTCACATCGTATCAGGCTGTGGGCGTGTCCAGTGTCACTGGAGACGGAATAAAAGAATTCTTCGATGCGGTAGACGCGTCCAGGGGTGAATACGAAAGGTACGGACGAGTTCCGACAACAGAGCAAATGTTTTGTCTTACACCCTCCAGGGATTACCTACCGGAACTTGAGCGCGCCAAAGCCGCGCGTGCAAAGTCACTGCAGGCTGCGAAAGACGATTCAATGAGTCGCCTGATGAAGGACCTAGCTGTCGACCGCGCAACTAACCCCGAAGGCGCTGAAAATGATAAATGGGACCCATCTGCCGAGGAAGAAGAGGATGAAGACGAGGAATTGGATGTCAATATCATCGATCAGAGTACGTATCTCATGTGATAACTTTTGCACGTCACTGATGCCCCTGTTGCAGGCGAAGGACCCTGGCCTGGTCAGTACATCGACATCACGAAAGCAAGACAAGCGAACGAGCAGTTCTCATGGCCACGCCCAGGATGACAGACGTGCTACGATCCTGATATGTCGTATGCGACTATGCGCAGACCATGAATGTACATGACACTATCGCAGTGCCGCCCGTCTTTGCTTCGAGCTGATTATAAGTTAATGATCGTGGACCGAGATGTATGTTGACTTGCTGTTTCACCGCCGAGTAGTTCTTTTGCACAGCATGCGAACCAGCGCAATTTGACTCCATTAGTATACGCATACGCGAAGCGGCTGCTCGATGTACTTCTCATAAAGATGATGCACGTAGCGAGCGGTGTGAACAACGTTGCATAAGTTGCCATATCTTCTACATTTAAGCTTCGTTACTGGGGGTGTCACTCGATAAGCGGCTACCCCTGAAATTCAGGATGATGTCCTGGCTTTTTATGAGATCTGTACCGACTTCCCGCCATGCACCTCGTTCAGCGTATGCAGCAAGTACCTTGAACATCATTCACGAGCGATGGCAACTTGAATTTCAGGCTCAAGTGCATCCATTTGACTAGTAGCAAGTACCACTTGTACACTATCGGCAAGGTGACAACTTTTCGGTGACGATACAACTGAGCATTTCAAACGAAACTGAGGAGTCAGAGAAGCATGTTTAAGTTCGAGAGCGAGCGTGCGATGTGGCGAGAGGGCGCCAGTGGACCGATCCGATTACGTGCACAAAGTTGCCTGATCTTTATACCCCAAAAATTTAGCACGCATTATCTGAGATGTCCGTATTTATGCGTATTAAATTTGCGCCTTTAAAAACGTTCGGAAAATGTGGGCCTGCCTACGTTTTTGTCAAGGGATCTGGCCGATCTGGCCGATCTGGTAGATTAGGCGCCTATACGTCAACTAACAGAGGTTGACGCCTGTGTTCCTTGTTCGCTAACCACGACGGTGCTTGTAGGCTGGTACCAGTTCATTCCTCGCGGTAGGCCCTTTTCAACACGTGTCAAACAACGAATGACTGAGTACTCTTCTAGATCATCAACTTGGCCACTTGGCCACCCTAACACGACCTCTTAGATCGTACGAACGACAATTAACATTGACAACCGTCGGCCACAGAATCTCGACTATAAGGTGCTAACGCGTGAGTCTTCTCGTTCTAATGTCAGAGCTACATCCCCGCCTTTCGAGCATCTTGTCCGTGATTTATATTTCACTTTAACGCGTCGCCTTCCTCTCCTTCCTGCACGGGGCTTCATCGTTATCGCTCTTCCCCCCTCTCGTCTTGTCCGCGCGAATTGCGCTAATCATCTTGTCATGGCTTCACAGCAGTCGCGCGAGTTTACTCCCGACTCGGACCCGGAGTTCACTCCTGATTCCGACGATTCGTCCGACGAGGAGTGGACGCCGCCCCACGGGGTAGACGACGACCGATATTGCACTTCGGATGCCGATCAGAACGTTACTCCTTCCGGCCCTCTTTACACCTATAGGCCCATAGGTCCACCACCTACCCCCCTCGGTCGCAATATGGACGGCGAGTTATTAGTCTTGACTCCACACACAAAATCCTCCATCCACATCTACATCCTCGAAGACCTTAGCGATGCCCAATCTGTCTCATTCGACGTCTTTGCCGAAGCTCTTTTTGGTGTTTCCCCGGCTACAATGGAGCTCTGGGTGCAAACTATCAGGGAGCAGCGATGGCATGCCGATCCAATCATTGCAGATGCTCTCTTCCAATTCTGTAATGTGTCGAAAGAGACCGACCGTTATCCCTTTCTTGCCACCATCATCAATCATTGTATGAAGTTAGCGCACGGGCGTCTTCCCGGTGTACCCGACACATATCCCATTCAGGATATGTCTGTCGCGGTCAACGATCCAATCTTTGTCCGGGCAGAGAAAGACCGCCACGGCATAGCAGCCAACCGCAAGCCCGACCTACTCAGCATACCCCATAAGTACGAAAAGTACTTGCGCGAGAGGAAAGGAAAACAAGCTCTCGGCGTCCGATGGTCGCATGTCCTCATCTGCTGGGAGCTCAAGTTCATCCGCATCCTGCTGGAGGAATATCAAAAGTTCCTTAGAAATCGAGCCATATCACCGGGGCCACAAACCTCGACTGCAGTCCTTCCCTTGCAGTCTACTAGGTCTGGTCTACGTTCACGGCCATTGAAGGACAGCAACCCACCGATCGCCGACGTCCCCCCACCAAAGCCACCGGCGCCGGTGCAAAGAAACCGTAGACGAAACACGAAGGGATCCAGGAAACGTGCATGTGATTCGCAGGAGAACGAAGGAGTCAGGCCTAGCCCCGCATCGTCCAACGATGTCGAGGTGATCGGCAAGGCGCAGGCGGCCGCGTATGCGCTGGAGTCTCTCGCATGCACGTTCGGGACCCGTCTACACGTTGTCAACGTACTTTTAAAGGACGATCACATACAATCGTGGTACTACGACGCCGGCGGTTACGTGCGTACAAGAGAAACTATATCTCTGATAGCAGACTTCGAAAAGGCCGCCGCTCTGTTCGTCGTGTTGGGTGGCGCGACGCCGGCGATGTTAGGAGCTCTACCAGAAACTGTGTTCCATCCTCCCCGCAACCGACCGCTCCCCAAGAACTGGCCGCCGCCGAATCTTAGGGGATATACGGTGGATCTCTTGGACGCTAGTTCAGTTCACCATACAGTGACGCTGGGCGACCCTCTCTTCTCCCACTATGTCGCCGCGGGTCGCAGAACATTCGTCTACACAGCGAAGTCTTTTCCAGATATTGACGATGCCGGTGAGATGGTCATCAAGTTCTCGTACCAGGCCTCAGGGCGTCGGAAGGAACAGGAACTAATCGACATCGCGAGGAAAGCAAAGGTCGGACACCTTCCGCAGGTCCATCTTGCCCAAGATCTTTGGAAGATGTCGGACGGTGTCCGCAATATCTTTTGGGAGAAGGACGGGGTCAAATATGAGGACCGAACTTTGCGCGCCATTCTCTACGCCAAGTATTTGCCGCTGTCGAGAGATCTGATCAGAGGGTCACCTGGGGTTGTTGTGGTAATGGTGGACCAAATGCTGGACTGTGGGTTGTTCACTCAATGTAGTGCTTGCTGAAACTGAGCACGCGCACTTTTCACAGGCCTTCATGACCTATGGTACAATGCCCATATCCTGCACCGAGACATCAGCGAACAGAACATCATGTACGAAATACGCGACGGGTCCCCGTACTTCATCCTGATCGACTTTGACATGGCTCGAGAAGCTCCAGCCGAGAACGCACCCTACGTCACGAGTTCACAACATCGTACCGGCACTCTTCCGTTCATGGCCCCCAGCCTAATAGAGGACTCCGTGAATTGTCATCTTTCGGATTACGAACCCATTCCCCATCTGCTGTGCCACGACTTCGAATCCCTCTTCTATCTGTCTTACTGGCTGCTTGCGATCTGGCTGGATGCCGCCACAGATGAAGACAAAAAACTCATCACGGACCAAATCAGATCCTGGGAATATGGGAAGCGAAAGCTGAGTATCGTCACAGCCAAGACACATTTTCGCAGACGGAACACCTGGGACATCCACATCCTGCCCCGCGCTGCGGTGAACGCCGGGCTTTCCGATTGGTTCTGGGCATGGAGCAGCCTCTTTCGCGAGGTCGACATTGCCATAATCGACTATGAAGATGAAGCCAGGGATGCTTTGTCCCGTCACGAAGAGGTCCCCTCATTCGAACACGAAACGGCGGGGGGGATACTTTCGCGCGATACTATCAAGGCGATGTTGAGGTTGACTTCGAGTCCTGAAGGTCGCAGCGAGAAAGAAAAGATCTTCGCCGAATTAAAGAAATCGCGCAGGATCTTTTCGGAAACCCAAAAGCGTCTGCGTATAGAGAAGGCCGCCGCTGTGGTCACACCGAGCGCAGACGGACTGGCTCACGAGGCGAAGAATGAGGGGCCGAGGGAAGGCGAGACAGAAGTGGTAGCGGTAGCGGAAGAGACCAATGTGCCGGAGGATCTCGAGGTCACGGCGGCCTTGGACACAGGTCTTGCAGAGAAGACTCCTGCTCGAAGAACAACGAGGAACGTCGTGACCGGCAAGAAACCTGTCGTGTCGAAGACCTACAAATCGAACCCAAAAAAGCGAACCATGGTCACCAGGGCGATGGCCAGCGCAGCTGCACGAGAAGCCGTAAGAAGGTCCGCTTCTCCTCCGAGGCAGGCTGTCAAGAAGCGTGCCGCTGCGATCAAGGCTAAGAAGGCCACAGAGCCTGCCGCCCCGCGCGCGACCAGGAATGGTACTCGGAAGGCGGTCCTGGATGGCAGAGCACCTCCCGCAGAACGAAAAAGGTCATCGGCTGCTGCCAAGAGGGCTGTCGCTCCAGGGCGCCTGTACGGGACGAGGATAACATCAAGAATCGTCTCAGACCCCCCAAGCCTCATCCTTAGGTGTGACGCAAGTCTGGTCATGTCGTGTGCGTATGTCTACTTTGACACCGGGTTGCATTTTATACCGTACTTCACGATTTGTACCCTACTACCAATACCTCAATACTCGTGTAATGGACAAGAGCCTTCTTTCGAATCTTTGGGCCTGAGGCCTGAAGCTTCGAAGATTCACGCGCTCAGAGCTCACCTCCAGCCTGATATTGTCGTGTCGATAAATTTCCGCTGGTGTATATTCCCTAGCCTTCTCGAATAAAATTGCCCGTCTGAAATTTGAATTTTGTGTCAAGCAATCTGGCCGATCGTCAACTTAGCGCCTAGACGCAACTTACCAGAGGTTGACGCCCGTTCTCCCTTCTCGTGAACCACAACAGTCCGAGCCTTGTACCAGTTCATTCCTCGTGGTAGGTTCTTTGCAACATCTCGAGTAATGAAGAACCTCATGTGCGACCGAATCACAAGGTTGGCCACTTGGCTCAAAACGGTATCTCTGACCTCAAAACGCAATTGTTTGGACAACGAGTCGTCTACCGCGGCGCCGTATCTTGAATACCAAGTGTTAACACGTGAGTTGGCCTCCTTGTCAATTCTACTGCCTTATTCCTGACTTCCTTGCGTTGTGCTCGCGGATTTCGTCTCACTTCTACGCGCTATCTTCCCTCGTTCCTGCGTACTACGTTTCGTCGCCATTGGTCTCCTTCCACTCAAAACCGTGAACTACACCAATCATCTTGTCATGATCTCACATATATCCCGCGAGTTTTTTTCCCGGATTATTGTCAGAGTCGGACCCAGAGTTCACCCCTGATTCTGACGAGCACTCGTCAGACGAGGATTGCAAACCACCCCACGGCGTAGAAGTGGACACTATTACGCCTCGAATGCCGAACAGGACAATACTCCTCCAAAACCTTTTTACCCTTACAGGCCCACAAGTCCACAACCTACTCTTTTCCGTCGCAATATGGATGGCGAGCTGCTAGCTTTGACTCCACATACGAAGTCCTCGGTCCACGCCTACGTCCTCGAAGACCTTACGGATGCCAAAAGTGTCTCCTTCGACGTCTTTGTCGAAGCCCTTCTGGGTGTCTCCTCCGGTACCATGGAGCTCTGGGTGCAAACTATCAGGCAGCAGCAATGGCATACCGATCCAGTCATCGCAGATGCTCTCTTAAAATTCTGTCGTGCACGAGAGGAGACGGATCGCTATTCCCCTCTCGCCGTCATCGTCAACCATTGCATGAAGCTAGCTCACGGACGTTTCCCCGATGTTCCCGATATATATCCTATTCATGATATGTGCGTCGCTGTCAACAATCCCACTTTCGTTCGCCATGGCATAGCAGCTAATCGTAAACCTGACCTACTGAGTCTGCGAGGCCTATACACGAAGTATTTGCTCCCAAGAAATGACAAAGCAGCGATCGGCGTCCGGTGGTCCAATGTACTCGTCTCTTGGAAACTGAAGAAGGCCCAAGACCTGGAGGACGAGCATGCGCTATTTATCGAGGACCGAGCGACGCTATTTCACGCAATAGCCTGTCCTCCCGCCTTCCCAATCAGGCCTGGTCTGATCCCAAGGCCGTTGAAAGATAGCAATCCGCTAGCCAATGTTCCACCCCAAATGCCACCCACACCAGAGCCGATACAAGCAAATCCGCGTAGACCGAATGCCAGGAGATCCAAAATCAAGCGTACACGTGAAGACGAGGGGAATGAAGGGGCGAGACCGAGCCCCCTCTCGTCCAACGATGTCGGGGTTGACGGCGAAGTGCAAGCAGCCGCGTATGCGCTAGAATCTCTAGCCTGCACGTTCGGGACCCGGCTACACGTTGTCAACGTACTTTTAAAGGATGATCACATACAATTGTGGTACTACGATGCCTGTGGTTACGTGCGTACGAGAGAGATCATATCACTGATAGCAGACTTCGAAAAGTCCGCGGCTTTGTTCGTCGCGTTGGGCCAGTGCACGCCAGCCATGCTCGGAGCACTTCCATCGTCCGTTTTCCACCCTCCTCGAAACCGACCACTCCCCAAGAACTGGCCGCCATCGAATCTTAAGGGATACACGGTCGATCTTCTGGATTCTGACTCTATTCATCACACAGTGACGCTGGGCGACCCTCTCTTCTCCCACTATGTCGCTGCGGGCCGCAGAACGTTCGTATACACGGCAAGGTCCACTCCAGACATCGACAATGCCGGAGAGATGGTCATCAAGGTTTCGTACCAGGCCTCAGGGCGTCGGAAGGAGCAAGATCTGATCGACATCGCGAGAAAGGCAGGCGTCGGGCATCTTCCCAAGGTCCACCTCGCACAAGATCTTTGGAAGATGTCGGACGGCGTCCGTGGTATCTTTTGGGAGAAGGACGGAGTCCAATACGAGGATCGAACTATGCGTGCCATTCTCTACGCCAAGTACCTGCCGTTGTCAAGAGATCTGATTAGAGCGTCGCCTGAAGTAGTTGTAGAGATAGTCGATCAAATGCTAGATTGTGAGCGTATTCGTTCAATGCTGTCTCCTTCATTGCTGAGGCTCGATTTTTGCACAGGTCTTTACGATCTACGTTACAAAGCCAAGATTCTCCATCGAGACATCAGCGAGCAGAACATCATGTACGAGATGCGCGACGGGCTCCCGTACTTCGTCTTAATTGATTTCGACATGGCTCGAGAAGTGCCAGCCGACAACGAACCGTGCATACCGAGTTCACAGCATCGCACGGGAACCCTTCCATTCATGGCCCTCGATCTGATTACCGACTCCATGAAGCGTCATTGGTCGCACTACGAACCCATTCCTCACCTTCTCTGCCACGACTACGAGTCCCTGTTCTACCTATCTTACTGGTGTATCGGACTCTGGCTCGACGCCGCTACCGACACAGCCAAGGAATACATTCGAGACGAGATCACGTCCTGGGAAAATGGAAAGCGGAAGAAAGCTATCGTTGCAGCTAAGGAGAGTTTTCGCAGGCGGATTACCTGGGACATCACCAACTTGCCGCCCGCTGCAGTTCATGCTGGGCTCGACAAATGGTTTTTTCAATGGAGCACTCTTTTCCGCGAGGTCGACAGCGTCATCATCGCGCATACTTTGTCCGTTAGAAACGCGACGACACGGAATGAGCCTGCGGCACCGTTCGAATACGAAACTATGGGCGGAGTTCTTTCGCGCGACACTATCAAGGCAATGTTGATGTTGTCTCCCGCGCAGGAAGAGGAGCAACAGAACATCCTTGATGCCGCCCAGCAATCGCGTAAGATCTATGCGGAGACCCACAAGTACCAAAACGTCAAAAATGCCTCAGCCGACGTCACGGCCGCCGTGGACGAGTCACCCGACGAAACGGCGACTGTCGCGCTGAAGGAAGGTGCAGCGAATGCAGCGGTGACGAAAGCGGTTGTGCAGGAGGAAACACAGGCCCGAACAGCTGCAGATGCGAGTCTGGTCAAAAAGAAAGCTCGGTGTCTCGAAACGAAGGGTGGGCCGTTCGTCAAGAAGCCTGTCGTACTGAAGACATACAAGAAGACGCGATCCATGGTAACAAGAGCCATGGCGAGTGCGGCCGCACGAGAAGCAGCAAGAAGGTCCTCTTCGCCGCCGAGGCAGGCTGTAAAGAAGCGTGCAGCCGCGATCAAGGCTAAGAAAGCCGCAGCACCAGCTGCTCCGCGTGCGACCAGGAGCGGTGCTCGGAAGGCGGCCGTGGATAGGGCACCCATAGCACCTCCCGCAGCACGAAAAAGGTCATCGGCTGCAACCAAGAGGGCTGTGGTCCCCGCAGCGGACGAAGACAACATTAAGAGTCGTCTCAGACCCCCCAAGCCTCATCCTCAGGCGTGACGCAAGTCTAGTCATGTATATACGTCGACGGTGATTTACACCTTTATATCGTACTTTACGGTTTATGTACCATTATTCTCAGCAATCAATGCCTCAATACTCGCCTAATAAGAAAGAGCCTTTTGTTGGATTGAAAGCACGAAGCTTCAAGTTACTCGCAACTTACTAGAGGGCGAGTCTGGGCGCCATCCGTGGCGTCAGCAATCTCAGTCACGAGTTCGAGTATTTGGCCCGTGGTCGTTTAGGCCAAATCGGCGGTGTGCATCTCTTGCTTTTTACCATCATCGTCTACGCACAAGTTGCCTTGTCGGATCGTTGACAAGCACGGTCTTGACCTTCTTCACTTCTTCACGACTCAACAGCACACAGACGACATGAACCATCACGATCACACCGACGATACCGCGGAAGATGTCGAGGACGTGAGACGCGTCCCTCTTAACATCTGGAGCCGAGTTGTTTTTGGACCCTCCTCCACAATTAATCTAGCCACCTGGTCATCGCATATTGCAACTCAAAAGTGGTGCGACGACCCTGTGATCGCGCCTGCTCTGCAGGAGTTCGCCGCTGCACGGGGAGCTCATGAGCGTCGTGGCCCCTTCAACATCATCGCCAACCGCGCCATGACCATGGCCAAACAACTTCCCTGTGTTCCTGACACATTTCCCATTGCCGACATCTGCATCAGAGAGTGTCGCAGCCGTGTCCGCGATGTGAAGGGTCTCTGCCGTTCAGGATATCAGCCGCATCTCGTTACAGTCCGATCCCGCAACGACTCGGTCGCCTCCCTGCGCAAATTTAAGTGGACAGACGTTATCATGAGCTGGACGATGATCGTGAGCCTCATCTATAGTCCGAGACTGCAATGAAAACCTTTACTGATGTGAAAGCCAGGGATCACCTCCACGCCACCACGAACAGAGAACACAGCCAGAGATAGCGGACGAAGCTTTCACCCGGGCCGCATCAACATCGGACGCAATGAGGATGCTCGCGGATACCCGCCTGTTCTGCCTCAACGGCATCTTCGACAACGACAGGCTGTACCTCCAATACTCCGATATCTGTGGTACCATACGCACTAGGGAGAGCATCTCTCTCCTGGACGACTTCGAGATGGTGGCTACAATTCTGATTGGAATTGCCTGTTGTACTCCAGAGCAACTTGGCGCGCTGCCTGCACAATTCGTCCATCCCCAATCGGCAGAAATGTCTCAACAGTGGCCGCCAAAGGATTTGATAGGTTACAACTTGATGATTCCTGTCCTTCATGGTGAACCGGAGGCAGTGACCTTCGAAAAGCTTCTCAGCACGGACGACCTCGAACTAGGTTCCAGGTCCTCCAAGTATGCCATCCTGCCGCGCACGGATATTTCTGGAGACGACCTGATGGTGAAGATCTCATATGAGCTCGACTCAAGGCCCAAGGAGGGAGACCTGATCGCCATGGGACGCGAAGCCGGGATCGACTGCCTCCCTACGATCGCCTCAACTTATGATATCTGGTGCACGTCGGACGGTCTTCGCCATGCTTTCGAAACTCTGGCCGAGGTCAAGTACGAGCGTCGTATTCTACGGGCTACCATCTATCGCAGATACCTGCCGCTGCACTCGCTCCTTCTTACGCGCTCGCCGGGGATCGTAGCGTCGTTGGTTGACCAGATTCTGGACTGTAAGTCAACTACAAAAAATTTCCGGACCTGTTGAATAAGTGTAATATTGCAGGCATACATGACCTGAGGTACAAGGCCAATCTCCTCCATCGCAATATCGGCTACGACAGCGTGATGTACGAAGAACGCGATGATGGCCCTCACTTTGTCCTCATCGACTTCCAATTGGCACAACAAGTCCCCGCACCAGAGGTGTTCACGGCGATGCAGAAGGACCGCACCCTTAATTTCCCTTTCGTGGCCGCCGACCTTCTTGCCGACGATTGGTGCTCTCCCGTCGTCCACAAAGTTTGCCACGACTACGAGACCCTGTTCTATCTGGCGTACTGCTGTGTCGCGCTCCACGTGCCGTGGCCAAGCAAAGCTGCCAAAACACGTGCAATAGAGGGTGTTATAGCGTCTTGGGGGAATCAGATATGTAAGTTGAACCGCAAGAGTATCATTTCGAGCAAGAAGTGCTTCCGCAGACAGGACAACTGGGACGCCAACGTCTTGCCTCACGATGCGATTCGTGCTGGACTTGACCGGTGGTTTTGCGCATGGAGCCATCTCTTCCGTCAGGCAGATACAGCTTGGACCGGCTACAACCTTGACGCCCACATCGCTGCAGGGCGCAGAGAGCCCCCGCCGGCATTCGACCACGAAACGAAGGGCGGGATCTTGACACGCGATAACATCAAGGCGGAGTTGCAGAGGTGGTTCTTATAGGCACTTCGGTGGTGAATATTTGAATGCTGAGGGTGTCAGTACTCGGGAGTGAGCGCACCTTCGAGATTCCTTATGTCGCGATGAGCAAAAACACAGGTCATCGAGGGTATAAACCTAGCTGCACGTAGTTCACTAAGATGTGGCACCTTTGGTTTGGTTCTAGAGGACGTCAGTACTTACGCCCGACACGTCGCATACATCAGACACGCACATTACGTTTGTCCTCTTCTACATCTTGCCTCTTGTACTCTCCAACTATTTTGATGGCACGAACGAGTGTCTCCGCGCTGTTCCTTTCTGCTATCGTGAGCGCAAGCTTAGTGGGCAGAGGAAAGGGATGCACTGTGGCTGCTGCAGAACACGACAACGGCGACTTCGTGCAGATTAGCTATACGAGACACGGACTTCCACCGTCGCAAACATGACTTCTCGAGACTCGCCTGAAAGAGTAGTAAGTGACACAGGTGGAAAAGGGGAAAACGACGCACGAGAAGCCCTTCAGTCGAAGTTGAATATCTCGGAGGTGTAGTTTGGGAGTCGTGCAGCAGGAACGTCAGGAAAGTCCCAAAGCGATCAGCGTAGGAACGAGGGCATGCGGTGCTTGCCCAGCTGGTCATGGAGATCTACACAATGGGCACGGTAATGCATTCAGAAGAGACTCGGTTCTGGTACGGCAAAGACCACTGAGCAGTGTTAACGTTTTCGTAGTAGTACGCGTACAACATAGATCTGTAGGCGCCGAAGGCGAAACCGGGCCCAGTTTGATGTCAGACGCCCTTGTTCCTTCTCGTACAAACCACGATGCTCCCAGTGGACGCGGATTGATTGAACACGTTCAGGTGCGCTCTTTTGGGAACTACGAAAAAGCATGTCCAAGGCCTCCAATTTTTGGCCAGGCGGTGCGGGCGTAACTGGCGTTTCGCCATCACAACGCAACAAGTTTGGCCACAGGTTTACAACCCGACCTGTAAGTCCTTTCTATCGTTTCTCCGAACCTCTTCTTATATTTTCAATCACCTCCTATTTCTTTGCGCCGTCTCGCCTCTTATCTTCTGTTTCCATCCCGCGTTTCGCTTCATCGTCCGGCCTCCACCTTTGATCCCTTTATTTCGAGTCGTCATCTGAACAATCGCTGACATCGTGACATGGCTGTCACTCGGGACACGTCAGAATTCTCTCCAGATTCGTTGTCAGAGTGGGAGAGGCTCTCAGACTCGGGCCCGGACCTGGAAGCAGGCGTGAAACAAGAGGAGGATCCGGACCCACAACTTCTCGCGGAAATACAACGGCGCACTGAAGGAAAGCCAATAAACAAACGCAGAGATCACTATATTACTCCACTACTCGCCGCTAAGCCTCCCGGTTCATCTCCCACTTCTCACCGCCGAAATATGGACCCATGGCGCAGAATATTGAGCTCGCAATCGAAAGGTTCCGTACACTTCTATGTCCTGGAGGACATGAAGGAAGCCCAGGGTGTCTCTCTGGACGTCTTTGTCGAAGCTGTTCTCGGCATTTCACCCGAAACTTTCGAGCTCTGGGTGCAGACCATCAGGGATGAACACTGGCACACCGACCCCGTCATTTCGGACGCTCTTTTCGAATTCTGTCACGCCTCGAAGGAGGCCGAACGCTACGCCCCTCTCGCCACCCTTACGAACCGGTTCATGCGATTAGCTCATGGTCGTCTAATTGATGTCCCCGACGAATACCCCATCGACGACATCTACGTCAGGGTTAATGATCCGCACTACGTTCGCACGGAGAAGGACCGCAATGGCATTGCAGCCTATCGTAAACCGGACCTGCTTACCTTGCGCCGTGCGGTCGAATACTGCTTTCATGCGAAAAACGGCAAGAAGGCCCCTGGCGTCCGATGGTCGATGGTCCTAGTCAACTGGGAGCTGAAGCTTGTGACCACCCTCGAGAAAGCGTATAAACTCTTTCTGCACAACCGACTGCCAATCCCGACACTCGCATCGGCACCTCCCGCGCAGTCTGTCGTGGCAAGGATGCGTTCTAACATGATGGCATCGAAAGATCGCAAGACGCCGGACGGTCTCGCACTCAAGGAACACGAGGAAGGAAGCTCAGGTGGTACTAAACGCCAGTTTGATGAAGACGAAGACCAGCACGATGAAAGTGCAAGGACCAGTCCTGCGCCATCAATCGATGCTAAAGTGGTCGGCAAAGCACAGGTGGCCTCGTATGCTCTGGAGACCATGGCATGTACATTCGGCACTCGACTTCACGTTGTCAACGTCCTTCTTAAGGACGATCGCATGCAACCCTGGTACTACGACGCAGGCGGATATGTACACGTAAAGCAGACTATCTCAATCATCGCTGACTTTGAGAAATCGGCAGCCCTGACGATTGCGCTAGCCTCGTGTACCCCGGAGAGGCTGGGTGCACTCCCTCCGTCGATCTTCCACCCTCCCTCAACACGGCCACTTCCTGCGCATTGGCCCCCGGTTAATTTGAGGGGCTACACGGTCGAGATGTCAGACCCCGAAGTCGGCGACTACACGGTCACCCTGGGTAGCCCCATCTTTTCTCAATACGTTGCCGCGGGGCGCAGAACATTTGTTTACACCGCAAAGACTGGCCCAGCCATTCCAGGGGAACTGATAATCAAGCTTTCGTACCAAGCTTCGAAACGGCAGAAAGAGCAGGATTTGATTGGCGATGCTATCAAGGCCGGAGTGGGGCATCTTCCACGAGTTCACGTCTCTCAAGATCTGTGGCACATGTCCGACGGCGTGCGTCGCATTTTCCTGGAGCGTGACGGTGTTGAATACGAGGACCGAGTCTTGCGTGCCATCCTGTACGCCAGGTACTTTCCAATTGCTCCCCTGGTTCGCAAGTCTCCCGGTAGCATACCCACGATGGTGGATCAAATGCTGGACTGTGAGTCAATCTTTGCGGCGGTCTTTCTTGTCCCTGATTGATGGCCTGTTCTTGCTGTGTAAGGTCTACATGATTTACGATACAAAGCTAATATTCTGCATCGTGACATCAGCGAGCAGAACATCATGTATGAAGTGCGCGACGGCCGTCCAAACTTCATTCTGATCGACTTTGATATGGCCCGAGAGCTTCCACGCGACCCGAATGACTACGAGCCGAGCTCAAAACATCGTACCGGCACCCTGGCCTTCATGGCCGTCGATCTTCTTGCCGATGCCTGCGACTCCAACCTCAAAGGTTACAAGCCCACACCTCATTTCCTGTGCCACGACTTCGAATCGTTGTGCTACCTATCTTACTGGTGTACAGTGCTCTGGGTACCCGACCCTGACAAGGAGCACAAAGAACGCCTCATGCTCACGATCAAGTCTTGGGAGAACGGGGACCGAAATTTGGTCGTCGGGGCGAAGGAGCGTTTCCGTAAACAGGAGACCTGGAACATCAATAATCTCCCGCAAGCAGCTATCGATGCCGGACTCGACAAGTGGTTTTTGGGTTGGGGCAGCGTATTCGGCGAGTTCGAAAATGTCCGCAGGGAGCGCAATCACGACATCAGATTCTCTGAGACGGAGGGAGAGGCATTGCCGGCATTCGACTACGAGACCATGGGAGGCGTCCTCTCGCGAGACACGCTGAAGGCACTGTTGAAGACGACTCCTGTTACATCCCGAGAGATGAAGGCAGCTTTCAACGCCGCCAGGACGTCACGCGAAAACTACGCCGAGCTCTACAAAGCCCAACAGCCCGAGAACGATCTCGCCTCAACTACGGCAGTGGCTGTTGAGGTCACAGCCCAGAAGAGCATTAACGATGCGGCGGTGGAATCAACCGGGGCACTTAGAGAGGCAGGTGGGCCGACGGTGGCGGAGTCGGCGGCAACGGAGTCGGCGACAACGGAGGTGATTTCTGGCATCACGGAACATAAACCGGATGCGCAGGGCAACGCAGCTACCAAGAAATCTGTGGTGTTGAAGACTTACAAGTCGAACAAGAAGCAGCGCTCGATGATAACGAGGGCAATGTCGAGGCCCGCCGCACAAGAAGCCGTGAAGAGGGCCACGACCCCACCAAAGCAGGCCGCCAAGAAGCGTGCAGGCAAAGCATCGAAGGCAACAGAGCCAGTTGCTCCACGGGCGACGAGAAGGAGCACTCGAAAGGTAGCCGCGACGGTATCGTTACTAGCTACGAACGACATTCGGAGTCGGCTGAGACCTCGGAAGCCTTCACGTCAAGCATAGTCAGAAGTTCTTGTTTGTGGGCATTTGTGAATAGAACCTCTGTAGAGTCTCAAAACCAATATTGTGATAGCCTATCGACCTTAATCCCGATGGATTCGTCCCCGCGAGCGCGCGGACGAGGTAGGAAACTACAGACGCACGCGTACAGTGATTATCGTTGGTCGTCGAATAGGTTCGAGGAATGCAACACAATACATGCTGATATATTCGCAGAACGACTTGTCGTCCATCAAAGAAGAGCGGGTCGTACTCGGGCAAATTGAACACGGAGCTTGCTTGCCCAAGCCAACTTTACAGTAGGCGGTAGGTACATCTAATCCTTACGATATCAAGGACGCGGACACGGCTCGTCAAGAGAAAGATATACGACATGAATATCCCACGGAATATCGTAAAATAAATACACAATAAATTCAAAGTAGTCAGAGTCGGTCACGCAACTTGCGG
>ALYI01004093.1:0-12269 GCA_001969225.1 Ceriporiopsis andreanae CBS 279.92 | reverse complement strand
TTTAGGCCCGTGCTCGCTGTCTGGAGCCCTCCATCGCGGCTATCTCGCGCAGTAAGTGACCAATTTCGTTCGTTTTTTTTTTCAATGCGCTAACTACTACAATTAGTATCTACTTCACTACGATTCGCACGACACACTGCTCTCGTCGTCGCCGTGGGGCGCAGCGACGAGGGTACGGCAGCCATTTGGTGTGCGAAGCGCCCGGGAGGACCGGTGCGATCACGGACTCCGTGTTCCAAAGCCCACGCGGCCGATCCAGACCCACGGCGCAAGCGCCTCCAGCCATTCCGCGTTCCTCACTGAGCCCTGTTCTCTACGCTGCCCGCCCTCTCCAGCGGCTGTCCCTCCACCGTTCGACTCCGTTCTTGCGTCCAAGGCACACTGGTAGCCTACTCTTTCCCTCCCTTTTACGAAATAGCAAAGGGACGCACCTCGTCGACCACTGCACCGTGCCATCAGTGCCATCACTGACGGCGCTACGCGCTTGATCCCACTGCTCTAGCTGTGCCCTGCTCTCGACGTTGCCCGCCCTCTCCAGCAGCCGTCCGTCCGTTGTTCGACTCCGTTCTTGCGTCCACGACACACTAAAATCTTGCTACTGCCCCCTCTGCCACGAAACATTAAGGGGACGCGTTTCAACGACCACTGCAGCGTGCCATCAGCGCCATCACGAACGGCGCTAAACGCTTGATCCCGCCGCTCTGCTCGACGTCCGCGTTGTCCTCGACGTCCTGCGCTCCCCTCCTCACGGATCGACTTCGGACTTCTTTTAACGGCATCCGAGACGTCAGTGTCGCGTGTGGCACGCAAGAAGACGCGTCTTAACACGCCGCTGCACGTCGTATTGACTCCGCATATACCTCTCTGTGTTCACGCCCTCGAAGCTGGTCCTCTCATCGTGTACGTTAGCTCTGCCATTGTAGTACACACAATACATGCACTTCATTCAAAAACATCGTGATTACATCGTGCTACGGTTACCTGGAGCGCGGCGTGGACGGGTCATGGCCTTCGGCAGCCTGCTTGGCGAGGGTCCTCTTGTTCAGGCCATGCGGCTTCCCAGCATCCGAACGCTTCTTACGAGGCTTCTTGGGGGGGAGAATGTTCAGGGTAGAAACCGAGAAGACGACCGCGGAAGGCGGGACAGGGACGGACGACGGCGTGGGCGCGTCAGCGACGGGAGGCGAGACAAGGGCAGACGACGGCGTGGATGCGTCAGCGGTGGAAGCGGGTGTCGAGGAGGGTAAGACAGGCATGGCAGATGGACCGTCGGTGGCTTCAGCGTCCGGTACGATCGCAATGGCCTCGGTGTTCGCAGGTTCGAAGCGCGCCTTGCGCCACTCCTCGAGGTCCGCAATGGACATGCGGCGGAATCGTGCGACGCCGTTTTCGAAGGCGCGGATGAGGACGTCGAGCTCGACCCTCGAACCCACGTCCCCCGGTGCGATGAGCTCCTCGAGAGGCCATCCTTCCAAGACGATGCCATACCGGTCAGTGATGTGTTGATCAAAGTTGGTGTAGAACATCTTCTGGATCTTGTCAGGCGCGGCAGCTTTCTCTGTGTGTGCGGTGTGAGTAGCGAAAAGATCATGATAGTGAAATCGACGTACGGAGTGCAGCGAGGATGAGAGCGCTTGCCCGAGACCTGCGCTTGCTGTTGTTGTCGAGCGTGGCGGTAGCGACACCTGCGGAGCGCGTGAGTAAGAAGGCAGCGTCGCGCGTAAAAGTGGCTTACCGTCCAGTCCGGAGAGGCAGTACAACTCCAATGCCTTGCTAAACTCCACAACCGTGCGGCCGCACGTCAAGCGGAAGAAGTCCTCGACCCGGTCGCTGGTGGAATAGGTGACGGGCTGGAGGAAGTGGGTGCTGTTCGAGCGAACAGCAAACGTGAGCACCTCAGTGCCGGTTCGTGCGTAGAGAGTCTCGAGCTGTGGAAGTATTAGTATGAGAATCGCACCACACATACATGCATAGCTCACCTCGTCTTCAATCCGGTTCAGGGTCCCGCGCGCATCGTGAAACGCCCCGATGGGGACATTCTGTACTGCGAGAGACTTCATCTCACGGATGGCCTCCAGCTCCTTCACTGCGTCCGCCGTCAACACCTCCCGCTGCTCTGGTGTCATCGCCGCCCATTTCTTGTGAACCACCCTTGAGAGTTCGTCTACCTTCATGGTTGGCGCGTTGGGATCTGCTGCGACGTTGTAAGTACCCATGCATGCTCCGGACAAAAGCGGTACTCACCGCTGGCTCGCTCTGCTTTCATCATATGCAGGTACACATTCCACTTGGTAACTCCGCGCTTGCATTTCTTCTTGCCAGACGACTGCATTAGTTTTTCGTACCACCAGACGACGGTGTGTGTCTTGAACTCGTCATACAAGCGCTGGGCCTTGTCCCACATTTCGCCACGTGCCGAACTGATGGCCTCGTTGGTCTTGGCATCCCGCTCTTCGCGTTGGGCTCGCGCGAACCTCTTCTCTGCGGGTGTGCGTTGGTTCTGCACGCGTGGTTTGCGCTTTCGCCAGGCTGTCTGTCTGACTTGAGTTCGTAGCTGCCGCGCCTGACGCGACAGCCGCCCTTGCTCGTCTCTCAGGGCATTACGATTGCGCACGCGAACCATGGAAGGACGCGAGCGGGTGGGCTTCGAGAGATGGTCTTCTCAACCTTCTGATGGGAGAAGGAACGGGGGAGGGGATTCTTTCTGTTAGCCTGAGGCTAGTCGATACATATGGGAATTCAGAATGGTGCGATTATTGGTTCGGTCCATCTTATTTTCCTTTTTTTTCTTTTCCAAGTCCACAAATATTTGAGTGAAACATGAGAAAAGCATGACATATTCATTGTAGATTCAGATTGTTATTTGTTGTACATGGTGGGAGTCAGACGACGAGAGACATGGCCCGTATCTACGTCGGTGCCCGTGCCGACGAGTACCACTCACAACGAGATCTCCTCGCCCACTTCGACGTACGGCAGCAGGCGGGAACGCGTCGCGTGGTCCTTCGGGATGTCAATGAACTCGAAATACCACTCCGCTTCGCTGAGAGGGATCCAGTCGTTGACGGCGAATGTGAACTCTTCGAGCGTCGTTGAGGTGAGGCGTGCGTCGTAGAGGATGTCGATGATGGCGCTCTCGTAGCCGAACAGATCGAGGAAGCGGTCGATACAGTACCCGAGGGAGTGCACTTGATGCACGGTGAGATAGCGGCCGGAAATGCTGCGATGGATGGTGTTCGTGACACGTCCAAACGCGTCCCGAATGTTGGCGAGAAGAACTGACGCTGTGTAGATGTCAGTGGCTGGGCATCGCGTAGACGGCAGGCATTGGCTCACAATGGAGCTTGCCCTTGCCCTTGCTTTGGCCCTTCGTCCTGCTCGGGCCGCTGGCGCGACTCGTGCTGTCCCCGGCAGAGTGTTCGCGGCGCGCGCCCTTGTCCTTGCTGCCGTCGCCGGCACGCCTTCCGTTGGCGCGTTTGATGTCCGTCGCATCGCGTCTCGCGTTTTCGGACTGGTCACGACCAGCAGGCCGCTCGTCCTCGCCCGTCTCGTTGTCTTGTTTGGGTATATCCTCGCGCTTTACGCGTTCGCGCCTCGCGTTGTCGCTACGTTGGGTTCCATCGCGCGACACGGCCTCGCGGTTTACGCTGCGTTTCGCGTCATCACGCCGAATAGTGGCATGCTCTCCGTCCTTACGCTCCGTATCCTCGCGCTTGGAGGTGTCACCGCGTTTAGGCTCCGCACGACGTGTGTCATTCCGTGGGGTTGTCGGCGTGGATTGCGCCCTTGTCGTGGCGAAAGTCGCAGCCGACGTGTAGGCGAGCGACGCCGTTACCGACGAGATCGACGAGTCGGTCGACGAGTCGCTGTCACTAACGTCGAATGGCGGGGCAAGGGTGCGAGCCTTTGTTGCGCGACCTGGTGGCTGCATGCTGGAACGCAGAGGCTCTGCGGGTTTCACCTTCGATGCACGAGACGGGGTGTGGATAGATGAAGACATGCTGGCCCGCGTAACACTGCTTGGCGGCGAGAGCGGCGGCGGCGGCTGGTTGCGAGGGACTTCAGATTCAGGCCGTTCGGAGGCCGTTGAAGCGACACTGATAGGCGGCGAGGCAGCGGTCGCTGCATCAGCGGCCTGCGGTGCACACTGCAGTGCACGCAGGGACTGCTTGACCTCCTCCAGCGTCGGCTCGGGGGCAGGCGAGGAGCCCTTCTCGAGCATGATCTTCATCGCCTCGAGTAGGGTCTCGCCCCGTTTCTGCGTGTGCCACTTCCCGTCGTCGAGGAAGGCGCGCGCATCGTTCCTACAGCTCGTTAGATAGTAAGCGAGCAGGCAAACGAGTTACTCACCAATTGAGGAAATACGCTTGGGTGTCGTGGATCCCGTTGATGACTGCGTAGTAAGTCCCAGTTTCCAACATAATCTGATTCGCCAGGGGTGTCTGCTTGACGAGTTCGTCGAGGGACGCAGCAATGTGCTCGCGGGGAATGTCACGGAACAAATCTAGGTAGAGTTCCAGCTTGAGCAGCCTTTGGGCGACGGCTGGCGAGGTGGCCATGATGAGGAGAGGGACGAAGGGGGCAGCGGGCCCGACAGGGCGCATCGGTAAGCTGATAAGGTTAGAGAGCGCGTTTAGATGAGAACCAGCGGGCGACTTACTCGGTGAAGTTTTCATAGACTCCTGAGGACTCTCCAGCTCCCATCAAGACCCATCGGACACAATCGGAGCGCGTCGCAGGCACCTTAGAGTATGGAAGGCCGGTTTTTGGAGCCATCTGAGTGCACGAAGAGAGTCGGGGCAGCGGGCGAAGTGGGCGAGTGGATGTGCAAGACAAAGAGACGTGTTTTAGCGCGCACGCCGTCGCGTGGGCGCCAGAGGGATCCCAGATTCCCAGTGCCAGGCAGAGAAGAGGATAGTTCACTCAGTACGCCAGATGAACATCCGAAATATGTTCGAATATCACTTACAACATGGTGATCCATCAGGTAGTGATGTTTTCGTCGCGATTCCACCGTTGCAATCGAGCGCAGAATCATTGGCTCACTCAGGCCCCGACATGGCGTTTGCGGCGACACGTTCACAACGAGCACAGGTTATGCAAAGGCATGATTGCATTGATTGGTATATCTATGTACACCTTGGAGCCTCTAGAACGCGACTGCGTGCCCTGCGCGCACCGCTAGACTTGAACTACTCCGGACACCATGTCAGCATAACCTCTCGGACGCTGGACAGTCAGCACAGCGAGAATATTCCTAACGGTTTGCGCAGGTCAATGTGTGAGCTCGCGTTGATCGGATAAGTAAAACAACGACATACGGGCACGTTATCACGTATTCCATGAAAAGGACAAGGTAAAATAGTGCATAACAGGATGAATGAGGCACGAGAACTCACCGGTATCGCAGTGTATGATTCACTGCATATCTAAAGTGAATAAATGAAAGTTACGATCGCTTTGCGTGCCTGTACTGATGTCAACAATCAGATATAGCATGAGATGCAAGATAGGTCTAATACGTACTCGAATTTCCTGACGACGCTACCGGAACTCTTGAAGATCTTTATATCGTGATTTGCTACTACTTTGCTCGATAATTGAGCTTGAAATATCACACAATACCGAGTGAGTACTTACTGATGGCAGAAGAAGATCGACGCTTAGGGCGAAGTCGCAGCGTTTCCTACGAAACCCATAGCTACAAATCTATCAAAGAAACATTCAGTAAGGATAAAATGAATCCCACATATGTGTGGGATTGCCGATACCTTGGTAGTCCTTGTCTGAACATCGGAGGCCCTACTGAAACGAACGTAAGTGATAAACTCATCAGTACGTACCAGAAATCGATATCACCAGAGAACCTAGTGCAACACATCCTCGTGTGCTATTTCCGTTGATGTCCGGTCTGCTCCGCAATGCGAGTATAAGTGTGTGGGCCAGGACGTCGAGAGCTGTCAAAAGCGCCTGTTAGACCGTATCACAACTCATTGCAAGCGAGTAAGTCCATTTAAATTCGCGGAATACATACCGAAAGTGTTAATGAACCTGGATACTGAATTTTATGACGAGGGGAGGAGTTGCGCAAACAGAGTTGTGGTGGTTGCGAAGAGAGAGGCAGTTTCCGAGAAGTTCGGGAACGCGCTCTGAAGTGCTTGTCAAAGGTCAAAATGCATTTCGAGCGCTTGACTCCATCTTGACGACCTTCTACCACTCCTTTTCGCACCTCGTCGGCCACATCTAATCCTCAGCCCCAATTTCTTTTGCATACGTCTGGGGCGCATCATCGCTTTGATTTGCAACAAATTCCGGTGTACTCCGGACTCTATTGCTCGCGATACGTCAGCGTGAGCTTGGTTTCGTGCCCTCCAGCGACGGCGGCCTCTGACATTCGTACCACGCCAGGGATTGCCTCGGACTTGTTTCAGTCTGAATCAGGACTATATTTTGCGTGATATACTACATGCTCGATGTTGTCTGGCTCATGCAGCGATCGCAGCACTGCTCTGCCGCGGATAGTGAGTACTGAACCTACACTGTCTTATTTCTTCACTAAGCGACGGAACCAAAGAAAACTAGCTATTACATCGTATTGTAGCTGGAAACGGTGACGTATCACGCTTGTTTCCAAGCATGCTTTGCTTCTCTACAGAGCGCAGTGAGTACATTTCCTGGGAAGCTCATTCCTCATCGGCGAGAAAATACGTGCGTAAGGTGACAATCTATCATGCACTCAAACATGTGGCAGATTGTTACCTTGCGTTTACGACATTTTCTACATCTCGGGACCACTGTAGACCTTCACGCTGCCGCCTCATGCGCACTTATCTCTTTTCAACTGCGCCGGAGTTTTAGTGCATAGAACATGATGTGGATCATAGTATCCTGTTAGTCTATGTCCTCAGGTATGTTCTTCAGTTGTTTATTCGCTGTCCATGTTTGTAGCGCAGCTGACACGGACATCTTCAGTTTTGAGCCAGACAATATCTATGATTGTCATACAATCAAGCCCGGAAACACCATTAAAATATCATTCAAAACGTTTCCACCATCCTTTTCAACCGTTCGGGTCATATGATATGACGATTTATCTGTGCGTACAGACGACACTTCCCTTTGTTTGTGCTGGATATGATGCTTACTCTAGAGTGCTTCTCAGGACCGGGTGCGAATTTCGCTGTTTATGCTAACATTATAGCTTCCGAATTTGACGTTTAAGCGGTATGTGGGGCGTTACGAAGCTCTCGAACACGTCGAAACCATGTTACGATAGGCCTCCGGGCACGCGCCCTCGTTGCGCGGCTTTCATCCGCACGCAATTTTTTTGACCGCTCGCATGTATTGTACGATATCATATTTATCTGGTTTATCAAAAACTGAGAAGATTGGTGGACTACTGTCTGAAATATACAACATTTTGTGATCGCTCTTCTTGCGAACATACACAGCGGCTATTCTGTCACGCCACGTGGGGCACAAAATCAGTCGTCCGTCTCGACGACCTTGTCCGTCGTCTTGCTTTTTGCCTCCCTCCCCGCCTCCACTTCGCCCTCATTACTTTCCTATGAATGGGAAAGAGATAAAATACAATCGCAGTCACACGTCAAAACACGTTCAAAAGCATGGTCTTCGCATCCCGCGGGGCCCTGGAGCTGTGCCTGAAGCGAGGGGCGTCCGAGAGGCGTACCACGAACGTCTCGGTCCAGCAGCTATTCAGCAAGATATCGAACGAACGGAGGCACACGTCAACGCGCTCTTATCCGGTACGTCCTATCTCCTACTCCATTGACGTCCTGCTGATCTTCCTCGTTAGCTGCGCCGCCCGACACGCGCCAGACAATTCTCGACGATCAAGCGTCTTCGAGAGACCTTGAAGACGTCTCATATGTAATGGATATAGATGATGGTTCGGGCGAGAGAGGCGCGGGCGCGGAGGGAGAGCTTGGGAGCTCTTCGGACTGGGTTGATGTCGAGGCGAAGGAGCTGGCCGAGGATCTGGAGGCCATGGTTCGCAGCCGGTGCGTTGTGTGTTCGTTCTCGTTGGCATGTTGCTCACTATCTTATAGGTGGAATGGGCGCTGGAAAATGCAGAAGGAAGCCTGGAAGGCGCGTCGAGTGCACGAAACCACAGCTTGGGACACACTGCTCGACTCCCTCGTCGACACTTTCCTTCGCTGGAAATACCCTCCTCCCGACGACGACACCCCTTTACGAGCCCCAACCGTTCAGACGGACGTGGCGGACTCCGACTATGTCATGCAGGAGGAAGAGCAAGAGTCATACACATACACTGTCGACGTGTATGACATCTTCACTCTTCAACGAACGCTGACCATCTCGCGCGACGCATCGAGCACGTCTCCTGCTCTGGACCTCTTGGCTCACGGCTTCATTGCAAAAACCCCGAAGAGACCGACAGTCGTGATGTCCGTCTCGACGCTCCAGCTTCTATATCGTCTTCGCCAACGCAAACCGTCTCTCAGCATGGAGGCGTTCGCGAAAGTCGTGTGCGACTATTATAATGTATGTACTTTGCTTCTTGAATATCGACATGCCCTCATCATGTACTTAGCTGCCCTTTCGACGCCACATGCGAACCGTCGTGGCAGACTGCTTCGAGGTTTATCTCCGCATCCAGCGGGCGGTAGACTCACGCATCAAGGACGCGCTCGGATGGAACACGCCAGACTGGCGGGCAGCGAACGCATGTCGTGCATGCTGCTATAAGGTACGCATGTGACGGCTCACGAAGTTCTGTCATCTGAAACGATTGACACTTTTAGCTCGAGGACGAGCCTGCGCTGCAGCTTACACGGCTCGTGGCGATGGACGGCAACAACAGCCTCAAACGAATGAAGCCCGTCGACAATCGCGAAGCCGCTGACACCCGCGTGCTCAAATCGGACTATTTCTTGACTACAGACTTCGTGAATAAGTATGCCGACGAGGTTAAAAACAGCCGCATGAAAGGGCCGCAAGTCATGACGAGGCGCTCGGGAGGAGGAGACGAAGAGGATCGGGGCGGAGACAACGGGGACGGAGACGGCGGGGACGAAGAGGGGGATATAGATCAGGTGCCAAATGTTGAGGAAGGAAGCGAAGGGGATCCCACAGACGCGCCTGAAGACCCACCTGCGGACCCAAGCTTGGAGCCACCGATGGAAGGCGCATCGTCGCACATCGATTGGATGAAGGCACTCGCAGCGAAGATTCGTGATGCCTGCGTCGTGAACTGGAAGGCCGCTTCTGCCGACGAGAAGAAGAAGATGTGGTCGATATTCGACGAGTG
This sequence comes from Ceriporiopsis andreanae CBS 279.92, assembly GCA_001969225.1. NCBI lineage: Eukaryota > Fungi > Basidiomycota > Agaricomycetes > Polyporales > Meruliaceae > Ceriporiopsis > Ceriporiopsis andreanae. The sequence continues at coordinate 2,977 of ALYI01004093.1, read as the reverse complement.
TGGGATCTTCGCATGCGGCTGCCGGCATGGTCTCATACTCTGGCTCATCGACATGGTGCGGAGTGGGGAACTGTGAGTATTTGAACTCAAAAATCAAAATCATTTGATCGTCGATCTGATGTGCCTGGTGCCTGCAGAGCCAAATACCCCCTGGCGATCGTCGCCAAGATTCTGGACGTGCTCGAAGAACGTGCGGGTCTGGGCTATGACATCGGTTGCGGCTTCGCGAAAACCGTCTCACGCAGCTCCCTCGGACCTGAATGCGACCGAAAACACCTTCGCATATGCGTCAACGCGTTCCATGGTTACACGCACTGCTATCCTTGCCAACTCCACTACCATCCGAACATCATCCCGGGCATTGGCATTGAAGACCTCGAAACATGTGAGCGGATATTCAGCTCTTCCAATCACTTGGCGTCGATCACCCGGTACGCTTCACCTTACCGCCGCCGCATTTTGATCGAGGCATATTTCAAGCAATGGGATGAAGATAAGAACTTGAACCTCGGCACATTCATTCTCAACAATTACAGGCAAGCCCTCGACATCTTGGAGCGCGACACGATCGCCCTCGCTGATGGGATGCGCTCTCTCAACATCACCGACAGCGAGATGGACGAGTGGGAAAAAGAGGAGATCATCTTCTTCGCGACGCTCGGACAGCAGAACGCGAAGGAGGATGCAAGAGAGCTGGCCTACGTAGATCTGCTCGAGTCCCTCCCGGCGCTGGAGGCGAAGCGTGCCCGCGTGGTCACGCAGTTCGTGATCTTCGATCCAACCGAATCAAGCCTGGAATATGACGCACTGATCAAGAAGACGAACAAGCTCGAGACGGACCGTCGCCTCGCGATCGAGAAACACGAGCGCGCGACCAGAGATATCATCACCCTCGAAACCGCGCTCGGGATAGCCCGCGAAGACCGGTGGACAACGACGCACCCCAGGTACCAGCTAGCACTGAAGACTGTGAAAGAGCGGGCATATGCCCGTGCGTTGGAACACCTGCAGCGCCTCGTTATCCAACGGCTGTTCGAACTCCATAAGCTCAATTTGTCGCAAACCAGTAAGTCGGCGCGCAAATCACATTTATGTGGTTAACCGTTCACGTCGTGTTCTAGGCTACAAGATGCGAACACATCTCACGAAGTCAATGCAGGCGCGATCACATACGATCCAGGCCGCTGTCAAGGCATACAACACGGCAGCACAGGCCCTGACGCCCCCACGGCCACCTCTCGACTGGCAAGACGTCTCAAAGTATGGCTTTCTCGAGCAGTTCACCCTCCTCCAAGACACGCGCAACGACGTGCGCGACCGACGATGGACGGAACCCGCTGTGCGCGAAGTCATGAAGCTTCGGCATCGCATCGCCCGTGCTCGCGAAGAGCTAGTGCGATGCAATGTCGAGCTGCGGCGCCTTCATACTGCCATCCGCGACGAACGACCTCTCTTCCAGCGTATTCTCACCGATCTCCGGTCCGCTCGCAGCCCGATGTTCGGCGCTGTCCTAGAATGGGCCCAACGCCGTGTTCTTGTCAACCGCCATCTTCTAACGCGGATTTTCCAGACCCAGAAGCTGCCGGGCTTCACCGGTTGGATGGATCCTGGAGTTCGACTAGGGTCCACCCCTCTCGGCGCGAGCGAGATTGCACCGGAGTCATCTGCCGCGCCTGAATTGGATCAGCAACCAGACATTGAGACAGCTTCTCAAACCGACAACGCAAAGTCGACGGCTCCCCACCCTATTGCGGACGGCGCGGGATCGGATTCGGATCGTGATACTGAAGACGAGGATGATGAAGATGGCGAGGCACAGCATATGGAAGCCATTGGCTTCGTAGATTTTGTATCAAATCTTATTTAATCACATCTACCTTGTACCGACGGAACATGTCTGAGGGTCGCACAAGAATGCTACCTCTAAATAACAAGCAAGAATGGGGAGCAAAGGACGCGTTTGGACGCGTCTTTTCGCGTGTCGCACGCGACACTTACTTCGCGTATGCCGTACGAAGAAGTCCGGAGGCGTTACATGCCCAGGGGAGCGCAGGACGTCGAGGAGGCGAACGACGAGCAAGATGGCGCGTCTAGCGCCGTTGTTGATGGCATTGATGTCGCGCTAGGGTGGTCCGGAGAGTTCGCACCCTGGAATCTTAAGGAGAGGGTGAAGCGGCATGATCTCCGGGTTCTGTGGGCGCTGAAACGGAGTCGAACAGTGGAGGGACAACCGCTGAAGAGGGCGGGCAACGTTGAGACCTGAGAGCGGGGCAGCAGCGGGAGGGTCGGGTGTGAAGCGCCATCGTTGATGGCAGTGATGTCACGCGACAGTGGTCCAGTGAGTGCGTCCCCTTCAAGAGTTTAGAAAAGGTGTCCAAGATGACGCGTTCAGGATGTTATTGGTGAAAAAACGGTGTCAAACGGGTGAGGGACAGCTGCTGGGGAGGGCGGACAACGTCGAGAGCGGGGCGGCGGGATCAATTGTGTGGCGCCATCCGTGATGGCACTGATGGCGCGCTTCAGTGGTCGACGAGGTGTGTCCGGTCGGCATCTCGTGAGAGGCGAGGTAAAAGCACACATCCAGGGTGCTGTGGTCGCAAGAACGGTGTCGAACAGTGTCGGGACGGTCGCTGGAGAGGACGGGCAGCGTTGAGAGAGGGGAGGAGAGGGCACAGCGGATGCGCCTGCGCGGTGGGTCTGGATCGGCCGCGTGGGCGGCAGAACACGGGGCTCGCGATTGTGCCGATTCCCCGGGCGCTTCTCACGCCAAATCGCAGCGATGCCTCTGTCGCTGCGCCCCACGGCGACGACGAGAGCGCTCCTTGGCACAATACACAAAAGAATAGATACTGTGTGTATTAGGCAGCGTATACAAAGAAAAACGAACGAAATCGGTCACGTACTGCGCGAGATAGCCCGCCGAGAGGGCTTCAGACAGCGAGCACGGGCCTAAACGCAGCGACGGCGGGGGCGGGGG
>ALYI01004092.1:0-17040 GCA_001969225.1 Ceriporiopsis andreanae CBS 279.92 | reverse complement strand
ATTGGGATGTCACCAGGGGATGGAATTTCGAGACTAGTGCTGCTCTTAACAGACCTCCGCCTCAAGACTTGAGCGCTACACTCTTTGCTATCAGACCTCCGCCTCCTGGATATCCGCAAGACTTGGGCGCGTCAAGCTCTTGACGAACCTCCGCCTCGAAGACTTGGGCGCTGTACCGTGTGTTTCCAAATTCCTGTCTCGGGATATTCAGATATCTTGGATATGGCACTCTTAGCCCACCCTGCATCCTGAATTCGAGAGAGTTCGGCTGTGGATGCTGCACTCTCACTCTTCCACAGCTGTCATAATAAACTGCGCCACGGGTCCAACGTAGCATTTCGACAAGTGCGCGCGCCCCGTCTCTGAGGCGAATCGAGCGCCTTTCGTTAACAAACCTCCGCCTCAAGACTTGGGCGCTGAATGTTCTCTTATCAAGCCTCCGCCTGCTGGATATCCAAAAGAATATATTGTTCATTGGTTCATGTCAGAGAGTTCTGAGCTTCAGAAGCTGCGACGACGCCGATTTACACTAGTCTCTCAAACACGCCTTATCTCTACGCTGCGTTGTCCGCCTTCCAGGACTTCGCCAGGTATTCTTTAATGTTCATAGGCCTCACCTGAGGCAAGAGCTTGTTCAGGTTGAGATCCGTGAAGGCCCACCTCCCTCGGGCTACCTCTAGCTCGCATGTCAACAGAATATCGGAGTATGGAGTCGGCGGCCCGTGCTTGAGCAGCTCTTCCAACGTCTCGACAGTGCGATAAGTGACGTCAAACTTTTTGCCTGCAAGGGTAGTCAGATATCTGAAGTGCATCGAATGGACGAAGAATTGAACATACCACGAATATCCTCGGCAAGCCGGACGATCTCGTTGTAACTCTTCACGTCGCCCGCCATCCGACTGCCAGTGACCTCTGGCCACTTCTCGAGCTCGAGGCTCGCCGCCACAAAGGTACCTATGTCCTCCACCCTGGTCATCGCCACCTTGGCGTTCCCGTCCCCCGGTATCTGCGCCTTGTACTTGCCGATGTCGATGATGAACTTCTCGGAGCCAATATGTCCGAGGCCCTCAGGGCCGACCGCGCTCATGAAAAAGCCCGTCTCGAAGAACGTGTACTCCAGGCCGCTCTTGCGCACGTAGTCCGCCACGACCGCCTTCGGCCGGTACCACACGAGCGGGTCGTCGTGCGCGCGCGAGACGTTGAACTCGCTCGGCGCGAAACGCGTCACGCCCTGGCGCACGGACGCGTCGATCAGCGGGAGCTGCAGGGTAGCGAAGGCGGCGGGGTCGGCGGAGACGACGGCGATGACGGTGTGCACGCCGGCGAGGGCGCGGTTGAGAGAAGCGGGGTCGGTGTAGTTGACTGCAGTAACTGTGGCGCCGAGCGACTCGAGCTCGGAGTCGGTGGCGGAACGGGAGAGGATGACCACGTCGTGTTTCTTGGTGGCGAGAATGGCTTTCGCGATGTGGCGACCGAGCTCGCCAGTGCCACCAGAGATTGCGACTTTGACCATGATGTGAGGTTGTTGGTAGGCGGAGATACTGCGATGGAATGAAGATTGCAGAGACTGTGCCCTTCTTTTATACTCATTCGTGCCAGTCTCCGAGTGATTTCAGGTCTACCAAGTCCACTGGACACAACCGTGGACATGCAGCACCATCTCTACATATGTAAGTTACAGTCAGCAACACTGTTAGTTAGCACGTCAACGATGGTCAGGTAATACCAGATAGACCGAGTTGGCATCGGTATATGGACGACTTTTCCGCCACACGTCGGGAAACCAATGTACCGATGTTAGGCGCTGGAATGTCGGCGCGTTGCAGTCTCGCAGACGGTCATGCGCTCGCCGATGTCGTCTAGCCTTGGCGCTGATTGGTTTTCTGCGGCGACTACACGGCACCATCGCTAAGCATAACGAACTCACAGTACCTTCGTGTTATCGTGACGATCATGGGCGTCGTGGTCTTCTACGCCTTCAAGATCGCCACACATCGCTGGCCCAAGGGCATGCCAGACGGCGCCACCGACAGGGACTCGTGCGTCGGCCAACGTAAGTCGTCATATGGCGTTCTCCCAGAGAACTGGGTAGAAGAGAGTTTGGGCTGGCACGCACATATGAATCAAGATCAAAATTCCTTGCTAGTACGAACAACCTGTAAGCATGATAGTACATTGTAGTGAGCCAGTATTGAGTTGCCAGGAGGACCCTTCGTAGTCAATACTCAGCTCCTGCGCACCGGCACCGTGAAACACATGTTCGGCTGCTCCGGTCGCGTCAACATGCACTTCCAGCCATCGTTCAGGATATAGTATTCCGAACCCGGCTGCTCTTCGCCGGCAGGGATGCCAGCGCCGCTCCCCACGGTCCAGAGAGTTACGGCCCCGCGCACGTGCCACACATTGCGTTTGGGCGGCAGCATCAAGAGCTTGTGCTGCAGAGGCGAATTGATAGCCTCTCCAGTTTCTGTGAGAACGAAGTCCAAGCAGTACTGGTTGTTGCGCCTGCTCCCAGGAAACAGGCGAAACGAGTAGTCGGTGTTGGGGATAGACCTGACAAACACGCCCGGTTCGTCATTCTTCTGTGGTTTTATCTACACAAAAGGGTGAGAACGACTGACAAGTAGCCGCAGAAATGATACTCACTCCTGTGATATCCACCACCATGTCCAGTTGCTGACGTGCGCCATCCAGGATGGTCTCGAGAGTACTATCATACTTGAGACTAATCTCGAGCTGCCTGTCCAAGAACTCGCGTGGTGAGGGAACCGGTGAAGACAGTGAGGCCAGCGTCATAATCTCAAAGTCGTTTTCAGGGGTGAAGCCGGGAAACCTTTTGCGTATACTGTCGAGATAGACATTGCGCAACAGAAACTTTTGATCGTCCAAGTCGAGATACTCCGGCAGTTCCACAAGTTCTGAATTTGCAGCAGGGGCGGGTAATTCGGTAGTGGGCTGCTTCCGGCGGGTCGTCTGTGTGGTGAGGATATTAGTAACGGGATTCTGGAGTTTGCAAAGGACGAACCTTGTTCAAAAGATAGTTTACGTTCTCTGTAGAAGTCATAACGGAAACAAAATTCATGCTGAGTGGCTCGGGATGATGGTTGTGGGGGAAAGAGTCGACGGAAAGCAAAGCTCGAACCAAACAAATTATATACGCGTCGTGTCCACGTGCGCATTCCCACGGATCGGCACTCGGCACCCTGGCCGCGGTCAGTGGCATCCTCCTCTGGCTACTTTCCATCTCTATTTTCACAGGCTATTCATCCAGACGGCTTCTCTACATAGCCCAGATACAATTTGGCCTATGCGACATCGGAATTGACTGTTGGCCAGAACATGTCCCAATTAACGGTCGAAGAGGACACGCTAGCATCCTCCTTAGAGGGCACCGATCTCAGCAATCTCTACGGTTCAATAGACAAATTCAAGTGAGCTCGTGCGCAGAACCATGTCTGCACATTTTGTATAGATTATGACTGCGTTACAGTGTACACGGTCTGAACTTGACCGTGCCCGAAGATGCGCAAGCAGTCATTAAACCTTGGGACCAACGACATGACACTACGACGTCAGCAGAGTCCGGTGTCGATGACCAGGTGCGTGAATCAAGCGCATCCTGTGGGTATATTGTTGATATTACTGTATATTGCGCTCGCTATACAGGTCATCATCCATGTACCATTTATCGAGAACGTACGCGTCAGGTCTATCCTACTGAAGTTTGGTAAGCACTCACTCGATGTCTTACGTACTCATGGTCGCCCCGCGACTCACACAGATGTACAGAAAGAGGAGAACTGATGCCCCGTCATCTACGAATATACGCGAATCACACTACAATAGTCGATTTCGCAGAAGCAGAAGACATCACGCCGCAGCTCAACATCAATCTCCGTGAAGGCGAAATTGGAGTCACGGAGTATCCACTGCATGCCGCCGCGTTCGCCAACGTACACTCCCTTTCTCTGTATTTCGTGAGTGCTATGCAAGTCGCTTTGCCACTAGGTTGCGCTGACGCGCCTTCTTAGAGCGACGCTGTCGGCGGGGAGTCCCTACGGATATACTACATCGGGTTCAGAGGTGATACCAAGTCGCAGCGAAGAGAAGGGAATCACAAGGTCGCGATCGGAGCAGCCAACGCGCCAGATGCGAAGGTCATCGACAGGGTCACGGAGAAGTCAGGGCCGCAACAGACTACTGCTCGATGATCGGGGCATGTGCAGGCAATACTCGAAGCCTCTTCTGTGGGAGATCACGATAACTCATTCAAACCGTGGGCGCATTACTTACAAGGCGATTGCTTTTGTCAACCATCTTGGGAGCGCGCAATCAGCATGCATCAGTCCCCCAGGCTGCAAGCTTTAGGGTCAAGTATCATCAACCATGCAATACACTCGTGACAAAGATAAGTGATCGATGAGAGCTTGTACTGGCTGCCGAACATTGAATTGCACGGCGACCACACGAGGATGAGACACGGAGACAGCCAGCGTCGGGAAGACGCAGCGATCCGAAAGCGATAGTTGACACACTAAACTGGTACACAATTCCGACTATTTTGTAGTACGCCTGACCTGCTGTCGTCGCGCGTTAGCGAACGGTTAAACAGCGCAAGGGAGAGTGCGGACCATATGGGTTTGTATGATCGTGTGCGTCTGGACCGAGGATACAGACGCGACCGGGGCTCCCCCAATCCACTCAACGCACGCCAGCCCGATCCACCGCCTCTTGTCGTGCTCCTTCCCACACTGATGCATCATCGCCGCCATCGCTGCCGCGCATCCCGCACACCTGCTCTCGTTCCCGCCCACCTCGCGCGACGCGTGCCCGACCTCAATCCGAGTCCCAGTCCCAGTTACGACCTCGTCTCCCCGGCCCTCCGCCCCGCCCGGCGTGCCCTTGCCAAGCGGGGCTCCATTATGGAGCCGCCACGCACGTCAGAGGACGTCGTCGTCGCTCATGAACTCGTCTTCGTCTTCATCGTCGACCGTGGACAAGTTCGTGAAATCGACCTTGTACCGCAACAGGCCGCCGATGCCACCGAAGCCCTTCACGAATTGCGCGCCCTCTTGCGAGCGATTCGTGACGAACTCGAGGTTCGCGCCGAACTCTTTGTACTTCTCCGCGAACCACTCGAGCAGCGCGTACGGCTCGACGACTTGCTCCATCTCGGTGTTGGTCGACTTGTCGATGAACTTTTCGCGGTCCTTCTCTTGCTCCTTGCTCGCGTGTACGATGATCTCCTCTGCGGCGCTGATCAGAATGGCTCCCGATCCAAGCGAGAACAGAATGTACCTCCTGCTGCATTGCGAAGCACGTAGCGCGTGATATCCAAGTTCTCCCATACAATCAATGTCTCCACAGCACCGAGTTCAAGAGCCTTGAGGGTGTCGTCGATACCAAAGCAGTACTTGCCGGTATCTTGACTGATCTCGTCGAAGTACCGTTGGATGAGTTTCTTCTCCTGTACGAACTTGACGTTTGAAAGCGACTCTGCTGCCAACTCGATGGCCTGAAACCGGCGTCAGTCCTCCGTAAGACAAAAGGGGTACAAAGAACACACCTGGTTGAAGCCATTCTCACCACCGTAACTCACGTCCACAACTTTGATGATCTTCGCTACCAACCGCTGATCAAACATGTCGCTCTGACTGAGCTCAGTCTTGAAGTCGGCACTTCCCGCGAGCACGAGGCCAGACACGTTGACCTTGTCAGCTGTGATGAAGTGTTGCACGGCGAGTTCGGCGACCTTGCGGACGTAGTTGTGCCGCTTCTCGTCACGCAGACGCGAAAAACGTAGCGCAGACTGTCCACCACGTCCGTGCTTCTTCGGGAGGTCAACAGTGAACTTGTGGATCACTTCGCGCGTGTTGCCCGCGACAGTGCCGAAGAGTGTGCCGTTTCCGTCCATGACAATGAAGCCGAACTTGGAGTCGGACTCGAGTAGCTCCTGCAGCGCCTCAGTGTGGAATTTGTTGTCACACAAGTAGAGTGAGCTGTCAAGGGGATGAAACGAGGCAAGACAGGCTGTCAGAGACAGCGCATGCGGCGCAGCAGGCGAGCGGCGTACGTGTTGATCGGCTTATGTGGCTCAAAGTCGAAGGACACCTTCTTTTCCTTTCCCTCGTCTGTGAGGATCGTGCCGACGAACAGAACCAGACCGTTGGGTGGGACGCGGTTGTACAGCTTCAGCCGCTGCTGCGTACTGGTAATTGCGGCGAGCACGGACAGGCGGTTGACACGGGACTTGATGTTCGACGCCGTGCCGTACTCCTGCGTCAACATGGCTGAGACACGAGAGATTTGGTCCTGCGTATGTCTCGTCAGTACACCGCTCGATCGCCTGAAGATCAGCACGAATCGAACGCACCTTTGGGGGTATAATGAGACTGATCATGGAAGTTCCAGCGCTGTGCAGTACGATGAGCACCTGTCCCATAGCATCGCTTCGACGGGGACGACGCACCCCCTCGCTGCGTCAAGGCTCTTGATGAGCTTCTTGACCTTCCACATCTGGATGTTCTGCTCTGCTGGGTCTTGACTCATTTTGGCGGCAATATGTGGGTTTTCGATATATGATACAGAGGGAATCAAGCCCGGGGGACAGCGCAGAGAGCGCGAGGTGGGGGTGTGAGGCAAAGAACGATGCTGGGCAAATTTATCGTCGCCGTATCAGTCCACTAGACGCCCCACAGACGCCCATACTGCTTTCCTCTGCTCTCTGCCACAGCGGTTCCGTTCACCGCGACCGAAATCTTGACTACCATGGCCGAACCAGCAGGAGAGAAGCGCAAAGCGCAAGACATGGAGGGGCCTCTGCCGAGCTCGAAGAGAGCCAGAATCGCGCCGGAAGCAGAGTCACCCGCGGAGCCTGCGCCTCAAGTACCGAGCAATGTAACTGACCGTGTCGAGCCGTCCGAAGCAAATGAAGCACGGCGGCCGGAGAGCAGCATAAAAAAAGGCAAGCAACGCGCCACAAAAGAAGTGAAGAAAGAGGAGGATGTACCGAAGGCGACCTACCGCAAGCTCGCGGCTCCGCGACCATTCCCAACTGTGCCTACATCCGTCTCAGCTACAGGACCGCGTTCAGCGCATGTTGAGGGCAAAAATTATATTTGCATCACGCGCAAAACGCCGTTAGGTGCATATCTCAGGCGATGTAAAGATGTCGTTCTGAAAGATGGGTGCGTGTACTGATCATATCATGTCGAGTCTACCCACTCACGCCGAACACGCTTGCCTCCAGACACAAGACATTGCACTTCAGCGCGATGGGAGCTGCGATTCCACATCTCATGCAGCTTGCCGTGTCTCTTCCAGAGATTCTCCCATACGCCGCCGAGGAGATACACACAGAGGTCACCACTGGAACCGTCGAGGTTCAAGACGAAGTCGTTCCCGAAGACGAGGACGAGGATATCTCGTATCGGACGCGAGGAAAGTCGACCGTGAGCGTAGTCATAAGAATAGGAGACGGTGTCGATGAAGGTTCGCGGACGGGCAGTGGGAGGAGAGATGCGAACAGACGTTCTGGCGCCGCGCGGGGTGGGAAAGGGCGTAGACAGAAGGCGGTACCTTCAGATACCAATAATAGCGGGGGAACCGGTGGCGGAATGGAGGCAGACTGATTGTGGCTCATAGAGACGGTCGGTGACTCACTCTGCATTCCAGCGCAGCAGCTCATCGACGCATCTCTAGTGCACAATTGTTTCAGATCTGTATGGTAATGTTGTGATCTGTGCGACATGTTCGCTACTCATCTATCCCAAAATTAGGCTTTGCATTGTTCCTTGACCCTCGAGCTCAACATGTGGATCACCGCATGCGATCTCCGTTGAGCGTCTCTCTCTGCATGAGGACAATAGGTATGTCGGACAGCCTCCAGCAAACGTTCCGCGTGGCGATCAAGCAATGTATCAAACACACCTGCGTCCCATAACACGCCACGAAAATATACACAACGATACGCGTCTACCGCGAATTCTGGGTGCGATTCGACGCGTGACGTCATTTTCTGCTGCCATGGATGTGTGGGGCGGGCAGCTCCTCTTCGCCTTGCTCGCCGCACCTCTCCCAGCCTGCTCTCTTCCTACGCCCATTCTGCTCATCGTGTACTTTGTGATATCTGACTACCTCTACTTTTTCAAGCGATCAACTCAAATGGCTGGTATGAATTAATTTGAACCTTCAATTGCCGAGTTCTGCCTCGCCTAATGAATTCGGGTAGGGGGACAGAAACGTGCGGCAGACGATGTTGCCGGGCCCAGGACGCGGTCTAAGCTTGCAAAGACCGATGAGTCCAACACGGAGAAGCCAAAGGCGGCCGCCGCCTCCAAACGAAAAGGCGCGAAGGTAGGTTCTCCTTCGACAATGAGGCACTTGGTATTCGAGTGCCAATTTTGTTCTTCAGGCATCGGTAGGCTCCACGACATTCAAGGCACAAGCGTTGCCACTCCACGTGAATGTAACGCACACACCTCCTGTCATCGGGGAGGCCGACACGCAGGACGTCGCGCAGCTCGACCCAGGCTTCATCGGCTCTGCTACGCTCGTGCCGTCGAGCTTCAGTACAGGCAGCTTCGGCTGGAAGGGTCAGAAACGCGTCACCATCGAACTGCTGAACAACGAGAGTGGGGAGAAGGAGAAGGTACAGGTGTTGTTGACGTCAGTAACTTTGTTGTCACGGGGAGGTTGAATACGTGCTGATGTCGCGACAGGATGAACGCGACCGTGGTGGGAAGCAAGAACACGGCGAATGACGAGGGTGCAGACACAAAGGAACCGGAAAGTGCCGTGAAAGATGGAGAGGACGTTCATGTTAGTGCCCACAGTTGACGTGACGAACGAAATTTTCTGACGGAATTTTAGGATGATAACGTGTAGAAGTGCAATCGAGGGTACGAGGAGACTTTCTGCAACGAGGCCACAGCCGAGCACCCCCGCCACCAATAGAGTGTAGAAAGATGTAGCCGCACACCCTCATGGTTCTGGCATTTAGCGCCCATCCACCCATCATGGCCAAAGACAAAACGAGACGGTGAAACACGTAAACATTAGAACCGTAATTCAGTCGAAAAATCGAGAGGCGTTTTTCCTGTTTATCACACTCACGTGCAGCAAGAAGGCGATGACGGTGGGTGAGCACACAGCCCAGAGGTGCTGGCCACATCTCTTTCAGGACCGGCTCTCGTCCACGACTCCTTTCACTGCGACGCGTGGTGATGCAGGTCTCGAGAGTATTTCCGAAGTATCAGCAACGAGTGGCACACTCGTTCTAGGGAAATGAATATAAACACCCTGCGATGTCCTGACAAAAACCATCCCCACTAGCAGCTTCTGTCCTATCCACTGTCCTCAACAACATTGACAACGTCCAACATGGCCCCCACCACCACACAGCTCGAGCGCACCTCAAAGCCTCGGCCAAGGCCAAACCCTGAGGCGTCTCTCCCGACACCGCCACACACACCCCCCAAGGTCAGTACTTCACACTCTTCTTTGTGCTCATGTTTACCGAAGACATTTCATCTATCTCAGGAACCAAAGAGTCCTAAAAAGACGAAGAGCACCCCTAGCCCCAAAGACAAGCTATTTATTCCACCCGACAAGTACCTGCCGGCTCTTCTGCAAGAGCAAAGGGTGGCGAAGACCCGGTCGCCTTCGGCGACCGCACCAATGGCAGGGCTAGAAGATTCATCGTTTTCTATCTTGCGACGCAGTTACTGTTCGCGAGCGTCGGTGAACGCCGTCATGAAGGAAACCACTGGCTCGTGGTCGAGCCCAGAATATGCCACCGACCTCGACAACCATCCCCATCATCTGGAAATCATCGTTTTGAAGGATCAGGTACATTTGTTCCCCTCTTTCTCCAAGAATAATTTGTATTGATGTCCTCTACTTAGCCTCTACTCAAACTTCATGAGGAGCCCTCTACGTTGTGGCGACATCCGACCGATGCCGTCGTTTTCTTGACCGAGGACGATTATCTCACCGATGACGGAATTCTGTGCTCTCCATGCGGGAGCGTACTAGGTCTCGCTGAAGATGGCTTGAGCTTTAATCTCTTCTCTGAAGACAGGTCTTCTGGCATGCTCCACTACCGGGGCTTATTCACCCCAAGAACATCGTCGAGTGGCGAGAAGGTGTGTTATGCATCCCTCACCTTTTTGTCTGCGTGCTCATCAGCCATAGATGCAGGTTGAAATAGAGGTCGGAGAGTCTCTCCAGGCCAAGCGTAACCTTCGCAACGGGTCTCACGACCCCTCGTCTCATCCCCACACTGGTAGCACGCCCGAAGGCGGCCACGGTCGAAGATTCAGACTAGCTCTGGAACCTGTGGAATGGAAAGAGGGGCGGCTCCTCGAACATATCCAGAAAATTCATAAAACCTGGATAACAGAAGCGCAGAAGCTTGCTGCTGTCAAGCAAGGCGACGCTGTCAAGGCTCCGATGTCTAAACCGCCACCTAGCCCAGAGAAGCCACTCTCCGCGCGACGTTGTTCTTGGCGGCGAAGATGATCTGACCATCCAGTGGTGCACAGCGGTCGTTTCATACGAAGCAAGTACATTATGAGGACAATTATGTATATACCTATGCTCTATGCACATGCCACTATGTTTCCCTCCCAATCTTGCGCAAGTGGCGAATAAAGTGTGACGTCGGACCTTTAACATTGCGAAGCCTATAGCTTGTAGTCGTAAAACACGCTGTCGTCGCCGAGCAGCTTCTCGTCGCCCTCGAGCTCCTCCTGGCTCGCGCCGCCCGCGCGTGCCTGCGCCTTCTCCTTGTTGCGCTTGATGAGGTAGAAGATGTTCGCGAGCGCGCTGAGGAGGAGCAGGATCGAGAGAATGAGCAGCGTGATCGCGCCCTTGGTATACTTGGGCGCGGGCGAGAGCGAGCCGAGGAGCCACGTCGAGAGGATGCCGCCGCTGTTGGTCATGATGAGGAAGATCGCGAGCGCGGTCGCGCGCCGGACGTGCGGCGCGGAGTTGTTGGCAACCCAGGCTTGGAGCGGGGGCGCGGCGCAGTACACGCCAGGCAGGAGCAGGAAGATGGAACCGTAGCGAACGTGGTTGTTGTCAGAACCTTGAGACGGATGATAATGAGCCTGATATCTGGCAGAGGGACGCGTGTTGACGTACCAATAAACATGCCGTAGCCGATGACACTGCAGAGGGCGTAGAATACAATGGTAAGCCCACGGCAGCCATAGTGATCGGCGATGAAAGAGGTAACGATAGATACTATTCAACAAAAGGTCAGTCATACGCCGTCTCAACCACAATGTATCACTACACGTACAAACGAAGGATACAGCGTATGGCGGCACACTCATCAACTGGGCGTGGTTGCCGACGTAGCCAACGGACGCCACAATGGATGGCAGGAAGCTGCGTGGGAGGGAATGGGCGATGAGCGCATGATCCGCACATGGGGACCCGAACAACGTACTATGCGAGCGCGTATAGCATCGTTCCACTCGTGAATCCGCCGATCGCCATCAGAAGAACGTGTGGCTGCGTGAACGCCTTGCCCACCTCGGAGAGCTTGAAGTCGTCATCTGAAGCGTTCTTCGCGACGGATCCATCCTCGAGCAGGCATGCTTCGACGTAGCGCTTCTCCTCCGCGGAGAGGAGGGCAACTTGGCCGGGCGTGCGCGGGAGCAGGAAGAACGAGCAGGCACCGAAGAGCACGGTGAACAGGCCCTCCTGTTGAGCACGGATTCAGTGAGCAACGGAACTAAAAAACGAGAGATATCTAACGAACAAGGATGAAGATCCAAGCCCAGCCGTGCTTGCCACCGACGCCCTCCATATTGGAGATGGCGGCTGCCAGGAGGCCTGAGAACGCACCGGCCAACGACGCCGATGCAAAGAAGATTGAGATGCTATTGAGAGAAGAACGATCAGTCGTGATGGGTTAGTTTGCAAGCCCTTGGACGAACCGCAGTTGAAGTTGCTTGCGCGGGTAGAACATGGACAGGTACAAGCACAGGCCGGGGAGAAGACCTCCCTCAGCAAGACCGAGGAAGAAACGCGCGGCGATCAATCCGTGGTACGTGGTTACCGTCCCTGCAATTACGATGAGTACGAAACTACTGAGAGATATTGTATAACACACTGACCTTGCAGCGTCGTTACAATACCCCACATTGTTACGATAGCCGGCAAGAGAATGTTCGGTCCCAATCGCTGGAGAATAACATGTCAAAATCGAACAAGGATAGCATGCCCATTTCAGCTAGCACACCTTCAGCAGCAAGTTGGACGGAAGCTCAACGATGATGTACGGCCTGGGAGAACGTTTCAATTTGATGTTTGCCCCTCACAAGTAGGATCCCACTTACACATAGGTAACCGTAAGAGCAATACTGTACTGTATTATGGGGATTGACTGTCAACATCGTTTAGGTGAGGAAACATGAGCTGAAATCTTACATCCTTGTCCGTCATGTGAAGTTCTTTCTCAAGGCCCGCAACACGCGCGTTACCAATATTGGAACGATCCTGGAAACGGTCCAGTTAGCGCTGTGGCGAGAACGGAGGAAGGAGCGTGGCTCTGCTAGCTACATCGAGAAACGCGACGCACCAAGAACGACAAGAAGTAGAACATGCTGATAATAGGCAGGATAGCAAGATCCATTTTCAACCACACGAGACCTGCGGCGCGCGGAGAAAGACTCTGGACAGAGCTAGAGTCCTCCTTCTTGTCTAGCACGGAGGCACTGTCGTGGCCCTTGGTGGTAGACGTGGGAGACGTGGATGCCATTGTGACCGTGAGCGTCGGGGGAGACAGACGCAGAGCAAGGGAAAAGAGGGGAGAAGGGTTGGTGAGACGCTGCAGAGTAAGCCCATCATATCGAAACTATAAGTAGAAGCTGCACTGGATGTTGCGTGGGAGGAACAGAAGAGCACATGGAAGGATCAACACCCCTTGTCTTCTTGCGGCGGCTGTCCCAGCAACTAGGTATACCGAATTGATTGATCCTCATGCGAGCTCGGGAAAATACAGGCTGTAAAGGTCCTGAGCCGAAATCTTCAGGAAGATCAGCATATTCACGAGTTGATGCTTGAAACGGACTGGGAAACATGTCACATACGTCGCTCGACCCAGAACTCGTTAGCCGGTTGCCCGCACCTTCCGGAGTTCTATCATCTTGCAATCGCATGGGTCGCAGAGTGCGGGAAGTTCCTGACCGTCACGGCGCCGTTGGCGTTCAGAACAAGTTCAGACTCAGAATCAAGCCGGGGTCCCAGGTGCTAGGCTCTCGCGACATCACAAGACCCCAATCGTATGTCGGCGCTCGTCGCACTACGCTAGCGGGCTTGCTCAACCTGGCTATCGCCACTGCGTTCCTGAAAATCAGACCCTTACGGTTTCAAAGAAGAACTCTTACATCTGTCCCCTGTAATTTGCTATCCTGGTAACCGATATCGGACGACTGCGTCAACATGGGGTATCGCCGCTGTCGTTCGTTTATTCACACCCTTGATGCCCTGACCGCTGGAAATATCCTGACAACTCTACAGTACAATTCATCCCAAGAGAAATCACAGTGAATGAGAACTACGTCCACACGGTTCCTAGTTGATTGGAAAGAAGACATATGCCGTTAACGTTCCTGGCGGTAGATGTTGCAGGTGAGAACGTGCCTGGAAACTACTCCCGAAGCTCGGTTGGCGTTTTATGGAAATACTTCGCTCTTGTGATACGAAGAGGCGCCACTTTCCATCTTGTCCATTTCGAATTCGGCGGGGTCCCTGTGCGTTACGGTGTCAAGTGTGATTTGAACACCCTCTGCTGGTCGTACTCCGATGCCTGCCCCGGTCCCGGAGATTGCGCCGTGCGTTGATGCAAAGCCTGGTCGTCTCCCTCCCTTGGTAAAGCCGAAGTTGCTACCACTGGCGACGTTACTTGAGGCAGAGACATGCACGTGGTCCGCAGAGACACGGATGATGACCGCTGAGAACACCATACCCTATGCGAGAGAGGATTAGCATTCTGAGAGTCAGCTCTATCATGCACGATGGGACGCACGATGACCGGCGAAATCTGTAGAGACCGACGTCAGACACGCAGCATATTATTGGTGGGGGGTACGCTCACCGAATTCAGCAAGATGAAGAAGGCGGATTCGCCAACAGCAGTGGTGATGATCAATGCAATGAGCCACGCGGAGTAGATCGCAGCTACGACAACAATCAGATGGCGCCACATCGACGAAAGATGTTGGACATACCAGATTCGACGATGACTGAGACAACCCTGGTCAAGCGAGACGAGCCCCCTGCAGCATAGCCAGCAGTGTTGCGTTGAACCATCCAGATCTTGTAGGAAATACCAACTTGGGTGTCTCTGTCACCGCGCTGCAGTCAACACGGAGGGCGGCGGACTCACATGTACAAATAGCATTCAAAATGAGCGTCACTATGTAGAAGTATTTGGATCGAAGAGTGACGTTGGCGACGAGGACGTCATCCCCGGGCTTAACTTGGTGAAGTGACCAAATGAACCAAACGGAGGTTCCTGCGACATACTCGTAAGCACGCGTTGTCTCACAAGTAATAACCTCACTCACCGATGTCAGCGAAGAACGCGAGGCCGGGGACTATCGCGACGTAATACTTCGAACCCCATACGACAAACAACCGATATACCTGCAGGTTGTGAGTTTTCATGCTAGAGAGGAAGGGATGCGCTACTCACAATGAGGGCATCTGAAATGAGTGTGACTGTGCAATATGTTGCGGTCTTGGTGACATCGAGCGGCGAGTTGACGTTCGCGTAGTACGCGGCGGGGGCGTTGGGAACGTCCATATGATCCGTGAAAGCCGCCATCAAGCGCACAATATCGACGATGAGATGCTGGAGAGGACAGTCAACATCTGTCATGGAGCAGTCGGCCGTTATGACCGCTTACTATTGTACACAGGCAGTAGATCGCAAGAGCCACACCCCACAGGTAAATTGTGGAAGTGCCGCGCATGTATTTGACCCGCAGTACGCGCATGCACTCGACGAAGATGACCAGGTAGGCGCCTATAACTTTGTTAGCGGATTCACGGATTGGCGGCCGCGAGTGGCACTGACCATAGCCTATTAACTCCAAGGTCGTACCGATGAACTCTGATTTCGGTACTGGAGGAGGCATCTTGGATTGGAGGTAGTGCGCGGGGGAAGCTAGTCCTCTCGGCACCTACAGCTGCTGGTTATAGCCATTGCGCAAGTAGATCGATCAGTCTCCGCGGAAGGGAAGATGCATGGCATTCGGACCTTCTGCGTTTGAATTCGAAAACGTTCTGCGAAGAAATCGCGGGACCGCGAGGCCAGGAGGCGGTGAGAAGCAAGCTGTCTGGTGGGGGACCGCAGAGCACGAGACGCGCGGTATTATTGAGGGACGGCCGAGCTGATACCATCGGAATCGCGCTCAGTGCATGGGAAGATGCACCTATGCCAAGCGTGAGAAGTTCCATTCCTGGACGCTCGGGCCCTTGTGGACGTCCTCGACCGCGCACGCATCGTCCCATACTTAGCCCACTTACGCGCACGGTAAAACTAGGTTGCAGCTTGACCTCGACGGTGCATTGCCGTCGGTACCCTCTTTACAGATGGCTCTGCCACTTTGCAATCTTCCCATCGTGTGCTCCAGGTGGGTCCCACGACGGGCCGCTTTCGTACAGGGATCGAGAGTTTCCGTGTTACATGCGCCACAAAGTCCGCGCCTATTGAGTCATCAGAACACGACATGACAATCAGAACATACATATCTACGTTTGTTCTAGCATGTGTCTCAGGGACCATTTGGCATCTGGACCCGAAGGGTGTGAAGTCGGTGGCGACCACATGGAGGCGTCATGGTTGAAGTGAGTTCATCAGTCCATCACTGGCCACTGCCTCGTCCGGCATGTCATGCTGGCCATGAACTTAGATTGCTACAAAACAACTTGAAACTGACGCGAAACATGGGTAAAATGGGGTAAAACGTCCTCAACGTTACTGCACGCTTACCTATCGACTTGACCTTGAGCCGAGACAATCTCTGTACCTTGAACCCCCGTTTATAGCCGTAATTGTGTCAATGTTGCCACCCCTAACTGCGACGGTTGACAGACCCGTTATACTTATATGGTTTTTTGCAGGCACCATCTCAAAAGCGTGAGCGAATCGTTCGCATGTGCCTACTAACATTGCTAGTGAGTTTTGCCGGGACGGCGGGTCGACGGAACAGAAAGTTACGGCAATGCCTACCACAGATTGCAGGAAGTTCAACTCCCTGTGCCTGCAAAATGCTTGGTCAATCAGGTCCAGTCCATGGAACATATTACTCTGCCCAGACTCACCATCACGCATGCTCTGGCGAGTTCTACCAACAAATATTGAGAAGTGCGCAACGAGCGGAACAGATGGTGTTACTGCGCACACTATGTTTAGGCTTGGCTGATAAGCGTCGTGAATTTGCTCTACTCCTTGATCATGGATCATACGTACCGTACAAGGCAGCACCGCACACCATAGGGTGTAGGATACCGAGACCGACGGTCGTCAAGCTCAGGAACATACGCGCGCTACGCCACCAAGGAGGCGCCTCACTCAAAGAGGAAAGGCGACCGCCCTGTTTTACCGAAACCACCCATCTTGTGCCTCATTAACGGCGGGCGTTGGACGGGCAACGACAGAGGCGGCATTCGCTTAGACCTAGGAGGAGCGCGCTGAAACAGTGCGCCTCGCACTCGGATTTGACGAGCGTGACATCTTCCATGGGAAACTTGATTGTTCAGAACTGTAGTGGGTGCGAATTAGTTTCTAGGGCGCGATTCCGAGCGCAGCGTGCGCACCTTTACTGACACGGTAGATACAAGTTTCTGCATTGCAGGCCAACAGCCGAAAGAACACTTCTATTTGTTGGTATCATGCTTGCAATCGTGATGATGCAGGACCCCCGAATATCCCCTACATAGCTTTTCCCAAAATGCGGACGAAAATCGCGATTTTTGAGCCCTGAGGTCGTTCCAAATGGGACGAAAAGTGCACGAATT
>ALYI01004091.1:0-22495 GCA_001969225.1 Ceriporiopsis andreanae CBS 279.92 | reverse complement strand
TATAGTAATGTCCAACTCGAGACAAAAAAAAGAATTACAATTGTGCACACGGAGAGGCCGGAATTCGAGGTTGAAAAGTTGCTGTTGCAACCGGCGGTCCAATACTGTAGTCAGCACGGGTGCGCGGAGACTTACGCTCTTGTAGTGAAAGGTCCACAGAGGCTTCCCGTGTTATGTGTCCACGCTATGCAACTGACCAAAAAGCAAGCTACGCACACAAATTAGCGTCAAATGTTTTCTTTGGAGCGGAAATGAAAATATTGACAAAATTCGTGATAACAGCATAAGTTAGCACATAACGTTGCAACAACCCCCGCGGTGTACGCGTAAGTACCACATACCCTAGTGTTCGACGCCAAGAAGTCAACGGAAGAGTAAAGTGATGAGATAGCACCGATGCTCGCCCGCTGGCCCACCGCGGCTTCAGGCGTTCGAATCTATAAAGAGTGAGCGCTAGCATGCTTCAAATCATCAAGCTGCACCGCAAGACTCTGGGGAACAAAAAAACGGCTCCAATGTCGAGAGAGGAGACAATACTGTCCCTGACTCCGCCTCTTTTCTCCGCGATGCTCGTGGGACCGGCGCCGCTATTAACGAAACGGAAAGTGAGGTCATTGACTTATTTCTGGGTCCGACAGGCGCAATTCCTATCTTGAAGCTCAGAACATAAAAGTGGTAACGGACCTTTCAGATTCTCACTTACGAAAGCGGGGTGATTCTGTCCGCCGTTTTGGGGTGGCAGACGTCGTACAGCACATACTCAAGGAGACCTCTACGCCCACAGCTACATCTGTTAGTATCATGCTCCCAGTCAAAGGCAAGCTTATCTTTCACTGGGCGAGACGGAGTCTATCCAGTTTCCGCGTATCATCTCCCGCAAGGACTTGCTCGTTGCGGCTACCTGAAAGAATCCAATCAAGATACAATCTATTGAGACGTTGATCGGCGCCTGGGAAGGATGTGTACTGACCATGTCCTCTAACGAACGAAGACGGGCGCATCGCAGCTGTTACTCCTCAATATTCCTAGAGACCCTCTCAAGCACTAAGGCACAAAAATACGTAGACCGACCCCGCCTAGGTCACGGTGCCAGTACTTCCTTGCCAGCTGGTGTAACAGCGCGAGCACTGTGCACTTGAAGATTATAGCGGTAAAATCGGTAAAATAGTCAGCTTGATGTACATGAGTTGTCGTGAGCTCTGATATACATGTGAAGACAGTTAAGTTGGGCGAGAGAGAGAGGAGGAGGAGGAGGAGGAGAGAGAAGTTGCAGCGTTTTCTCCGGGTCACACGAGCCACGTGGGCCTGCACTCAGAACAGGCGCCGGCTGTGGGAGCGAGATAAGTATACGAGATCATGTAAGTAGAGTTAGTGCGTCTATCCTCTTCCTCCCACAGCAGCTCTGGACTCTGGAGGGCAGGAATTTCGTTGTAGCCGTCGTTGCTGAAGCGCTGAAGACCCATCTGTAAATCACCAAATTTGGACCGAGGAACAACACGCCACCTACGATCGCGATCAGGCCCTTTTGAGGCGAGGCGCCGTTGTATGCGTTTCTTCAGGTCTCATCGCGGAATGTGCCTTAGCCCCGGGGGCTCCTTGGGTTTCGACAACGATGTACAACAACGTCTCTACATCGGTCATCCTATCTCAATGTGATCTTCATTGCACCTTCAAGAAACCACGTTGACGTGGTCCTACCGCTTCGCCAGTCGCGTTCTCAACTTGAACCTTCAAATTCCTTGCGTCGGGGGCGTAACCGAGGGCGTGAGACAGGCACGCAAGTCAAACATATGAAAACTCTCTTTCGCAGAAATACAGCTTCGGATCTTCCATATGGTCCCACTAAGGCACCTCCAACATCTAGAAGATCCGAGGCTACACTAAATGACCCCGGCTCAAAGGCAAACGCGACAGTGCGGGGAAGATTGAGGTATGTACACTATCACCTCGAAGGCCAGCATGGTTAACGATTGATGGTAGATGTTAACTTGTCTATACACGCACTCATGCTGCTCTTCTCCGAGAGACTTCTTACGAGTAGTACGCTTTCGCGTATCGTTATACTATGCGGAAGGCCCATCAGTCTAGGTCACTTCTCGCGGAGGTGTGCGCTCTCGTCTCTAGTAGGGCATCCTATGTACTGACCACATGATATGGATGTCACAGGCTCTTCGATGAAGCCGACAATAGAAGCTACGGAGTGTGAAGACATCAGCACGTTAATCCGTTTCCAGATCTCGGCGTCCGAGGGGAAGTCTCTGATGTGGACAGGAAGCTTTGCCCAGGAAGGCACACGGCGCTGCGCACGTGAGGATTTTATGTCGAGGCATGCTTCAGATACTCACTGTAAATAGCCTAGGACGATCTTGGAAGCGGCATGCTCGTTCTCTACCGCCGGGAGCCTCGATAGATAGGTGCAATCGACTGAACGGCGACCCGTGATTGCACGGATTCAGGCAGCGTCGCGTGCGTGCACAACCTCGACGATTCTTGCCACACTAACGAGAATCCCGAAGCGGGCGGGCGATGAAGAACGAGACAAGGGGCGGGGTTCAGGCCGACGATGAGCGTGTCTGGTTCACATATCTCGAAAGGGTATAAATGGCGAGCAGTCCTACGCTCACTCCTCACCCTCTTCCACTTCGAAGTCGCGTCGTTCCATTCGCCGGCCTTGCGTGTTCGTCTTATGTTCTGCAACGCTCTGCTGAGTGTCAGTACCCTTCTCGGGTTGCTGGCACCGTCCGTGTACGCTCTCGGGTCAACATGCTCGACACCGTTGACCAAGGGAAACGCCGGACCCAACGATCCGTTCTGGATGGAGAACATTGTCCATCAGGGTATGCCTGGGGACACTTCGCACGTAACGATTAACTGATATCGCCTTGAAGGTCTGGCTCCATTCAACCCCGACGCCGGCTCATATCAGGTTTTCAGAAATGTCAAGGTTTGTATATCCTTGAGTATTATCATTTCCTTCATCCGACCAGCGGTTTGTAGGACTTTGGCGCAAAGGGCGACGGCAGTACTGATGATACCGATGCTATCAAGTGAGATATTACTTGCTTTACTTACGCTTGACTTACTAAAATAATCTCCCAAAGCGCTGCCATCAGAGCTGGGACTCGCTGTAACGGCGACGGACAGGGCTGCGACTCTTCCACGTATGCATGACGCGTTCTGATACTTGGAGCCAAGTCTGAGATATTGTCGTTAGGACCGCACCTGCCATCGTGTACTTCCCCTCAGGAACGTACAAGATCTCTACACCCGTGATCACGATTTACCAGACCCAGCTTATCGGTGATGCACGCCACCCGCCGACTCTGTTGGCCACCTCGAATTTCAACGGCATTGCAGTCATCGGTGCGTTGATTGTCCTTCGTCATCGACGGATTTTGCTTATGCGCGAATGCAGATGCTGATCCGTACCTCGGTGACAACTGGGAATACTATGTGAACCAGGATAACTTGTGAGTGCGAACTACATTTCATCGCCTTTCGTGGTGTTGATGGCGCACGTTCGCAGCTTCCGCTCCGTCCGCAACTTCGTCATCGATCTGCGTGCCTCGGGATCCGCCACCGGCATTCACTGGCAGGTGTCCCAGGCAACATCCCTGATGAACATCGTATTCGAGATGAACAACGGCAACCAGGGTATCTTCATGGAGAACGGCTCTGGAGGCTATCTCGGCGATCTTGTGTTCAACGGCGGTAATATTGGTGCCACCTTCGGCAATCAACAGTTTACCGTCCGCAACTTGACCTTCAACAATCCCGTCACTGCTGTAAGTCTCATCTCGCACAATGGCTTCTGAGCTCTCGTTCACGTCTTGACCTTTCGCAGATTAATGCGATTTGGAACTGGGGCTGGACGCTCCAGGGCATTACGATCAACAATGCGCAGGCAAGTATTTTTGTTTATTCAGGCTCCTTGTCCGCTAAAACGTCATGCGCGACTACAGGTCGGTATTGACATTTCGCAGGGTCAGACTTGCGCCCAGAAAGGTTGCGCTCAAGGTGTTGGCGCGGAGGCTATCATCGACGCAGTCGTAACAAATACGCCGATCTTCGTCCGAAACAGCGCGCCAAGCGACCATCTCGACGGATCCATCGTCCTCAACAACGTCAAGCTCAACAACGTCCCCATTGCCGTCGGCGTCAAGAACGGCGCAACCGTTCTTCCCGGTGGCACCACCACTATCGACTCTTGGGTTCAGGGCAACGTCTTTAAGGGTACCAACTCCACTGGGACCTTCACTCAAGGCAACATCGCTTCCATCAAGAAGGCTTCTCCTCTTCTCGACAGCGCCGGACGTATTTTCCAGAAAAGCCACCCTCAATACGCCGACTATGCTGTCAGCGACTTCATCAGCGTCCGTTCCCAGGGTGCTAAGGGTGACGGGAAGACCGACGACACTGCGGCTATTCAGGCGGTCTTCGCCAAGGTACGTCTCAAACAGCGCCGATCTGCCACGTTGATACCCATAGACCGCCACATAGTACGCTGGCTGCAAGATCATATTCTTCGATGCGGGTATCTACCTCGTGAGCAGCACCATCGAGATCCCTGCAGGCACCCAGGTTGTCGGCGAGGCCTGGTCTGTCGTTGCAGGGACTGGCCGTTACTACTTCAACTACGCCGATCCCAAGGTCGTCGTAAAGGTCGGTGACGTCGGCTCCGAGGGTGTCACTGAGATCACCGACATGATCTTTAGCACGGTCGGGCCTGGTATGTACCAACTATATCGCCCGCTTCCGCCCAGCTGACGAGTTGTTAGCTGCGGGTGCCATCATCATTGAGTGGAACGTACATGATCCCGCTGGCAAGCCCGGCGCTGCTGGTGTTTGGGACACCCATTTGATGTCAGCAAATATTTTTACTTCACACGGTTGCGCATCTGCTGATAGTCGTTTAGCATCGGCGGTCAGGCCGGGTCGGGATTCCAGGTTGAGCAGTGCCCCAGCTTTGGCGCTCCCAGCTACCAGCCTTGCTTTACCGATTTCATGGGTCTCCATCTCACCCCACAGTCGTCTGCTTATCTCGAGGTAAGTCAGTTTCCCTCTGCCGGTGAAACTTGTGGCTGATCTCTTGGGGCATACCGCGCTAGGGCATGTGGATCTGGCTTGCTGACCACGATCTCGATTCGCCACAAAGCACACAAATCTCGCTTTACAGCGACCATGGCTTGATGTCCGAGTCGGCGGGGCCAGTTTGGATGATTGGCACGGGTGCGTAGTCACCATAATAATGTCTCTCGATGCACATATTTATCAAGCGTTGCTCTCAGCTGTCGAGCATCATGTCACGTACCAGTACTTCCTCAAGGGAGCCTCCAACCACTACATCGGTCTTGCACAGACCGAGACCGCCTACTTCCAGCCCGTACCCGTACCGACTGCGCCTTTCATTGAGCTTGCTCCTTGGGACCCGAAGCAAATGGGCGAAGGCGCTGGCTGGGCCTTCACCGTCGAAAACTCACACGACATCCTAGTTTTCGGTACGTCTGTCTGAGCGTCCGAGTCCACCATCAAATCTATTGTCTGACACGATGCGTTGGCATAGGCGCCGGGTTCTACAGCTTCTTCTGGGTAAGTCGCATTATATAGTGTAGGATTGGGCATCGCTAACGTGTGTGCGCAGAATTACACCACGACCTGCCAGGACAGTCAAAATTGCCAGCAGCAGATCGTCAATGTCGACCTCACCTCGGACGTTGCGTTCTACAGTCTGACGACCGTCGACACAGTGCATCAGCTGTCAGTCAACCGCACGGGTGTCATCAACAGAACGTCGAACCCCAGCGGCTTCGCCGACACCGTGACCTCATGGACCCGGACCTGAACGCCCGCGCAAGAGGCATGAGGTATTCAAGCTTACGAGTCGCAAAGGATAATTACGACTAATCACGACTCAGATGACTTGATGTCCTGACCAGTGCTATGTACTATAATACACGAACCGTTACTTGTCTGTGATAGTATGGGTAAATTTACGTCATGTTGATCAAAAGGACCCGAGTAGCTCATACAAATACTGTTCATCCGAAAATCCTTGCTCGCGGTTTGAATCACAAACATATATTTCCATTACAGACGATATTTGTTTTCGTATGGGTGCATCTAAGCTTCTATAATATATTCAAGAGTAGATTTTGGGTTCCATCCAGGAAACTTATCGTTGGACAACGGCCTTTGAAGCAGGCCGTCCCCGCTTCCGAAATGATAGTGCAAAACCGGTAAGAAGTCGCTCGGGTTCTTCTTGATCTCCTCCTTCAACTGCTCCAGCGGGACATATTCGACCTCGACCTTCTTGCCCGTCTTCAGCTCATACTCCTTAAAGAGCTGATTGAAAGTCTGTCCATTGCGCGCGGCAGTGAGTAAGCGACGGAACAGCCGAAACGGAAGCACGGGACAGATATATTACGGACCTTATGGTCTCCCTCGATGCGGAAGGCCTTGTTCTTTAGCTCCGACTGCGGTAGCTGCGTGAACGCGTATACAAGAAAGCGTGCGATGTCGGGTCGGCCGGTGAAGGATATATCAGCATTGCCATCACCCCCAATCTTCACTTTTCCGCTCTTGACATCGAGGTTCAATGGCCTGCAAAAACACGTCAAGATCAGTAACAGCAACACCACGAAATCCACACTGCACGCTGAACATACGGGGCGAAGCAGTAGTCCGGGAACGGGCCGGTGAAAACCAGCGTGTACGCGATGCCTATCCGGCGAAGCTCAGCGTGCACGTTGTTCTTTGCGGCGAACAGCCCGCCCTCCGTGGCGCCCTCTGTGGACTTGCCGAACTCCGAGGGTGCGAAGATTTGCACGCCCGCGGCATGCGCAGCTTCCGCGAGTGGTACCTGCAGGTCAAGCGCCGAGGCGGCGAGCCCGGAAATGAGAACGTCGACACCGGTAAGGGCACTTGTGAGTGCGGCCTTGTCGTTGTAGTCGACGCGGAACACCTTCGCGCCCCGCCGCTCGAACTCTAGTGCGTGGATATTGGAAGAGCCCTATTTAGCCCTCGTTTCATCAGTATACTACCAACAGTATACAGGACATATCGAAACTTGGGAAGAGGCAGGCGTACCACGCGCGTGAGAAGAACGACTTCCTGGACTGTACCCGCGTCCTTCGCTTTGAGGAATTCTTCGGCTAGAAATATGCCGATGTTGCCCAAGCCAGCGATCGCAAAAGACTTGTATCCGGACATGGTCGAGGGTGAGAACGTATGTTGGTTCTGTAGCGTCGACCTTTGTTGACAAAAGGGGTGGAAAAGATACTGATGACGTCCTGCAGTATCCGACATCCTATATATACAGTTCCATCACAGGGCATATGGCGAACGCCGGCCGAAGATGAACTAGAGTTGCGCCATACATTGACAGCTAGAGCTCGCCATACGCAATACTGACCTGCGGGTTGCACTATGCTGATAACTGTCTCGCGGCGTTAGTCAGCAAAGGGCGAGACGCGCTCAGTATTGACATGCAGTCGTCGAGCCTTGATTGTGCACTGCGCAGGCCGCGCACGGCCCAGCGACGTTTCGCTGGCCGATGTTCTTTGTCAGCAAGGGCACGCAGACACGTACACGACTCCCTTTTCCCGCCGCCATTTTCTCGCCACACGAGATGACAAAGGCTCCGATTCAGGGTTTCTGCATGTTCCGTTACTTTCGGGCTGAGACCATCAGTTCATGCTGCCAAAAAGGGTGTAGTTGCCTGCTTACGCCGCCAAAAATCTCGACCAACTGTGGCTTCGAGCTTGAAGCTTGAAGTTCGAGGAGCCATGACCACGCGTGAACGCGTGAACCCTTGGCGGCGTGGAGAACTTACGGGAGATAGCAGAAGCATGGGCATACGCAGCTTGCGAGCGAGCTGCAAACGTCGACTCTGTGCGAGTTGACGGACGCCGAAAACAAAATATGGGAGCGTGAAGTTTCACTGAGTGAGAGTCATTAGAGGCATGAACAGAGTCGATGCACACGGTGAAGTCAGAAAAGGTGAGATCTGCGCGAGAGCCATGCCGAGTTCGTGCCGGCTGACAAATCAAAACTCCGAGCTAAGTCCTCGTCCGCTTTCTTGTTCAGGCGCAATACCGCTGCCATCTGCACGCAGGTCCTCCACACAAGCTGTGATGTCCATTGCGCTACACAACCTATATCCCCGGTTCGCTCGCATGCACTGTGAGTATCACAAGTTATTTCCCTCCGTAGCAGTCGAGATTTATTTGAGATTTATTCAGTACCCTTGCAGCTAGGCCTCTACAACGTAGTCGACAGCAGATTTTGGGTTCCATCCGGGGAAGTTGTCGTTAGCTAACGGCCTAGGGAGCACCCCCTCGCCGCTCCCGAGGTGATGGTGGAACGTTGGTATAAAATCGTTCGGGTTTTTCTTGATTTGCTCCTTCAGCTCCGCGAGAGGGACATACTCGACGTCAACCTTCTTGCCAGTCCTCTGCTCATACTCCTTGAAGATCTCGTTGAAGGTCTGCGCAGGAGACACGTAAGTAACTGGAAAGTCGAGGAGCGAAAGAAAATTCTGACCTTCTTATCTCCCTCAATGCGGAAGGCTTTGTTCTTGAGCTCGGAAGGAGGGAACTGAGTGAAGGCATGGACGAGGAAGCGTGCAATGTCTGGTCGACCAGTCCAGGTTATTGGAGCATTGCCATCGCCACCGATCTTGACTTTTCCGCCTTTGATGTCGAGGTTCAGCAGCCTACGTGTCCCGTCAATAAGAGAAAGGTCATAACTCGTAGGGAAATGCTCGTACGGGATGAAGCAGAAGTCAGGGAAAGGGCCCGTGAAAACCAGCGTGTACGCGATGCCGATCTCGCGGAGTTGGGTATGCAGATTGGATTTCTCGCGGTACAGCCCACCATCAGTGGAGCCCTCCGTAGACTTGCCGAACTCCGAAGGCGCGAAGATTTGTACGCCAGCGGCGTGGGCAGCCTCGGCCAGTGGGACCTGCAGGTCTAGTGCCGATGAGGCGATGGTAGACACAATTACGTCGACGCCAGTCAACGCGCTTGTGAGGGCGGCCTTATCGTGGTAGTCAACACGGAAGACTTTGGCCCCTCGCTTTTCAAACTCCAGTGCGTGAATATTCGAGGAGTCCTGTATACTGTGTCAGGATACAGAGCGTGCAGAGACGAGAGAAAGCCTTACCGCACGTGTGAGGAGAATGAGCTCGTT
The DNA here is from genome assembly GCA_001969225.1 of Ceriporiopsis andreanae CBS 279.92. Lineage (NCBI taxonomy): Eukaryota > Fungi > Basidiomycota > Agaricomycetes > Polyporales > Meruliaceae > Ceriporiopsis > Ceriporiopsis andreanae. Next base: position 13,306 of record ALYI01004091.1, on the reverse strand, counting down.
CACTGTACCAGCCTGCTTTGCTTTGAGGAACTCCTCAGCAAGGAAGATACCGATGTTGCCCAAGCCAGCGATCGCGAAAGTTTTGTATCCTGACATAATTGAGAGGTGTGTTGAGACTAGTGTGGGTCGACGGCGAAGAGGAGCAGACAAGATACCGTTCAGTGCGCAGGCTGTTCCTATTTATGCAGATCCTTCGCAGACCACATGGCGAACTCCGGTCGAACGGGATGCATAGTAAAGTTGTGGGACACATTGACAGCGAAAGCTCGCAATAATCACCACTCGCACTAGGATTGTCTGACGGAGCGGCGTTAGTCAGCGAAAGCTTGGACGCGCGCAGTTATAGCACTTACCGACACCTATAATAACTGTAATGTCGCGCACATTAACGATAGATTGACGTGGTATGAAGTACACAGTCAACAAGCACCCCGCTGGCCGACTGTTTGTCAGCAAGGGCGCGTAGACAATACCTGTTTTCCTCATCGTGTGGGCTGACCAAGGCGACGCTAGGCCTCGACCGCAGTCTCAACGTCTCGAGGCATGATCTTTGCGCGTTATCTTGACCTGCACCCAGCGAATGTCAGAAAAACAGAGCCGGGGTGGAGGCACAAGACAAGGGCGTCGCGGAGCGAAAGCGCGAGAAAGCAAACCGGTCGTTGCCGAGGATAAGCGCACCGCCGGTCCGCGGGATCCCGGGCGCGAGTTGCGACTTGCGAGCTACTCTCACTCATTCAATAGAACTTGTGGTGCATGCGATCTTCTAACACTGCAGTATGTTACCGTTAGCCAATGTTTTGGAAGACACCTCAACTGAAATAAGTCAGACAAAGCAGACTCAGAGACCAAGACCGGCAAAACGACGGAGAGTTCCGACTCAGCGCAATCGCGCCTCCAATACCGCCGCCTGTGCGAATCCCTTCCACACAGTACTGCGCCCTTCTCGACTCGTTCAGGTATGTAGCTTAGCGATGGCGCTACAGCAGCGATGTGTGACAAAAGTGACAAAACGCTGGCTCGCGTCAGCCATGCGCTGACACACAGTGCATCACAAAGGTTTTGCGCCCATAAGGAGGACAACTATCATTATGGTACGTGCTCATCTACTAGGCTTCTACAACGTAGTCGATGGCGGATTTAGGGTTCCACGCGGGGAACTTGTCGTTCGATAATGGCCTAGGAAGCACCCCGTCACCGCGCGCGAGGGTACGATGGAAGAGTGGTGAGAAGTTGTTCGGATTCTTCTTGATCTCCTGCTCCAGCTTTCCGATAGGGACATACTCGACAACGACCTTCTTGCCGGTCCTCTGCTCGTATCCCTTGAAGATCTCGTTGAAGGACTGCACAAAAAGAATGTAAGTCACGGATGCTCAGTCGGTGAGCGCGAGACAGATACTTACTGTCTTGTCTCCCTCGATGCTCAAGACCTTGTTCTTCAGCTCGGACTGCGGGAGCTGAGTGAAGGCGTGGACGAGGAAACGCGCGATATCTGGCCGGCCGGTCCAGGTAATCTGGGTATCGCCGTCGCCGCCAACCCTCGCCTTCCCGCCCTTGATATCGAGGTCCAACAACCTGCGTAACGTGCCAGTCGCATCAGGTCAGTCGCAAGACATTTTAAATATTCTCACTGGATGAAGCACACGTCAGGGAAAGCGCCCGTGAACACGAGCGTGTACGCGATGCCAATATTGCGAAGTTCGGCTTGCACGTTGGATTTCGCAACGAACAGACCTCCCTCGGTGGCGCCTTCCGTGGACATGCCGAACTCCGAGGGCACGAAGAGCTTCACGCCGGCAGCGTGGGCAGCCTCGGCGAGTGGGGGCTGCAAGTTAAGCGCCGTTGCGCCGAGGGTGGATACGATAACGTCGACACCGGTCAACGCGTTCGCAAGGGCGGCCTTGTCGTGGTAGTCAACGCGGACCACTCTCGCGCCCCGCTTCTCGAACTCAAGCACATGAACGTTGGAGGAGTCCTATGATCTGTATCAGCACACCAGTCATGTCGAAGCAAAGAAGACCAGCTTGGTTGGTGGCTTACCGCGCGCGTGAGAATGATGACCTCTGTCACTATGCCCGCTTCCTTTGCTTGCAGAAATGCTCCAGCAAGAACAATACCCATGTTTCCCAGGCCAACAATCGCAAAGGACTTGTAACCAGACATGGTCGAAATATACGGTGCTGCGAGATTGTACTCACCGTCCCTATTTATGCAGCTCTTCTCTAAGCCGTCTGGCGAACGCCGGTCAATGTGAGTTAGGTAAAGCTGCGACATATTGACCGCCACAGCGCGCCATGCTGACCTACTGGTTGCCAGTGACACTGAGCCCGAGGCAGGCGCGCCGTAACGGCGCTAGTCAGCGATGGCTCCGACAGTCACCCCGCATTACCTTTGAGACCTAAGCGACACCCATGATGACCGTGCGAGACCTATAGACATGCCCATTGACAAGCGCGGCCCAACAATGTCAGCCCGCTGGCCGACTCCATTTGTCAGCAAGCGCGCGGACATGGACAAGTGGAGAACTCCCCGCCTCTTCCTGCCTCTTCCTGCCTAGTTTCCTCGCCACACGCGCTCTCGACATTCCGAGTCGGGTTCTTTTCGCGTTCCATTCGGGCTGCGACCTTGGATTCCTGAGCTGCACCCACCGAGGGTCTGCATCGGCCACCAAGTGTCTGCTTCCGTCGCCGAGGGTCTACTAGTTCGCCCCACCGCTGCTGTCACACAACACTCTGCCCAAGCCAGCTCGATAACGTGCGTCTGGATCATTTTGCACCTCATTATTTGGTGAACAGAAAATAATGAGAAAATCTGCGACAACACACGGCGGACAGTGATGTTACCAGTTCACTTCGAAAGCCTCTGTCGTCCCTAGCCATACTTATATTTTAAAGCTTTCTATTTCTGCGTCAGCAAGGTCATGCATTCATGGTAACTTGATGAGCTTTATCACAGTAAGCGTACAGCTAGGCCTCTATAATGTAGTCAACAGCGGACTTCGGGTTCCAGCCAGGGAACACATCGTTGGACAACGGCCTCGGGAGCAACCCCTCGCCGCTTCCGAGATGATGATGGAACAGCGGTATAAAGTTGCTCGGGTTTTCCTTGATCTGCGCCTCCAGCTCCCCAAGAGGGACGTGCTCGACGGCGACCTTCTTGCCCGTCCTCTCCTCGTACTCCTTGAAGATCTGGTTCAAAGACTGCACAGAAGACGGGTAAGCGATGGAGGAAGACGGGCGCGCGACGAATACTGACCTTGTTGTCGCCTTCGATTCGGAAGGCCTTGTTCTTCAGCTCGGAGGGCGGGAGCTGGGTGAACGCGTAGACGAGGAAGCGCGCGATGTCCGGACGGCCCGTCCAGGTGATCGGAGCGTTACCGTCGCCGCCGATCTGCACTTTTCCGCCTTTGACATCAAGGTTCAGAATACTACGAGCACACCTTGTCAGCAAAAGAAAGCAACAAGATAGCTTGAACGTCCGTACGGAATGAAGCAGAAGTCTGGAAAGGGGCCCGTGAAGACAAGCGTGTACGCGATGCCGATCTTGCGCAGCTGAGCATGCAAGCCGGACTTCACGCCGAACTGCCCGCCCTCCGTGTCGCCCTCAGTGGACTTGCCGAACTCGGACGGCGCGAAGATCTGCACGCCCGCGGCGTGCGCCGCCTCGGCAAGCGGGACCTGCAGGTCGAGCACCGCGGAGGCGATCGTGGAGATGAGCACGTCGACGCCGGCCAGCGCGGTAGTGAGCGCGGCCTTGTCGTGGTAGTCGACGCGCACGACTTTCGCGCCGCGTTTCTCGAACTCGAGCGCGTGCGTGTTGGTGGAGTCCTGCATACCGCGTTAGGATGCAGGACGTGCGGGGGCGAGGAAACGTCTTACCGCACGCGTGAGGAGCACGAGCTCGCTCACGGTACCGGCCTGCTTCGCTTTGAGGAACTCCTCAGCGAGGAAGACCCCGATGTTGCCCAAGCCGGCGATCGCGAACGATTTGTATCCGGACATAATCTGAGATATGTGTGTGTTGAGAGTGTGTGGCGTTCGATGTCTGTGAAGAGGAGCAGACAATGATGCTGTTCCGTGTGCTCGCTGTCCCTATTTATGCGGTTCCTTCACATGCCGCACGGTGCAACGTTGATGCACAGTGAAGTCGCGAACGAGCGACGCATTGGCAGCAGCAGCTCGCAATGATCACCACTGTTTGCGCCAGGCCCAGCCTGCAGAGGGATAAAGTTGATCAGCAAAGGCTCGGACTACGTACAGCTGCGTAGCTTGGCAGCTCTGCACTACACCTATTACAACAGCGTATGTAGTGGCCATTGACGATGCATTGACGTGCAGTGAAGGACGCAGCCCGCTGCCCGACTTTGTCAGCAAGGGCGCGCACACTCCTGGCGGCTGGCTTGATGTTCTCGTCATACGAATTGATCAAGGAGACGTGAGGGCCTCGCCCGCAGTCATAACATATCAATTCTCGTTCTTTTGCGCGTAATCGCGAGCTGCACCACCGAGGGGCTCTTGCCGCCATCACAACAGGAAGGACGTGTGTGGCCGCGCGTCCTGACGGCTTTGAGCAAAGCTTACAAGCGCGCGACGCGCCACTGAGAATCTGAGTCCGAAAACATAGGACATCGCGTCCGACGGTTGACCTCAATGCGCACGCGGCGTGCGTCACAGACTCATCCAGAAGCATGACTAGAAAGACAACAGAGTGAAGGTATATATCATGAGTGGACCCACTGGCTAGATAACGGATCAATCTTTCTCAGCGGCTTTGAGCTCGTCGACGCGCTTCACTACACCGTCTACGCGCTCCTCGAGGTCGCGCACGTTATTCTTCACCACGCCCTCGTTGTCCTTCAGGCTCTGCTCGACGCCCGACACCGCGCTCTCGAGCTCGACGAGCGCCGCACGGATGCGCCGCTGCTCCTCCTCAAGGCCCTCGAGCGAACCCTGGAAGGCGGCCGCGTTCGTGTGCAGCGTCGAGAGTGTGCGGAGGCGCGTGAGTATGTGCGGGATGTGCGGCAGAAGCGGCGCGAGCCGCGTGAGGACTGGCGCGAGCTGTTCCTGGTTTGTCGGTGGTGGCGGAGGCGTGGGCGCAGTTCCCGCAGGTACCGTGCCGTGTGTAGATGACGTGAGTGCACTGTTGTGGAACGAAGAGCTTCGCCGTTGGCCTGAACCCGAGTGCTGGTTGTTGTTGGTCGAGAGGCGGTCAAGGTCGGAGAGGAGAAGCTTGAGACGGCGGGAGATGTTATCGATGTGACGAGGTTGGGTGAGGACGGAGAGTTGGGTATTCAGGCGCGTCAACATCGGGAGCAGTGGCGGAGGTAGTAGTGACATCTACAAGTCACCAAGATCAACAACAGAGAAAGACGAAGGGCGGTCTTACGCACTTCATCCAGAACAGTATTAGATGCGCCGATGATCTTCTCTAGCTCGCCAACCCGCTTGTCCATCTCTGCGATATCCCTCACAGGCTCCGGCCGCTTGTCCTCTTGCACAGTGGCATCCTCTTCTTTCACCTCTGTCGCCGCCTCTTCTTTCGCTTCTACTACGCCTCCATCTTGTGTCACTACAGTGATGAGTTTCCCCCGCCCTTCCTTTGCCTTCCCGATCTTGTCCAGACGCGATTTGGCGTCGACGATATCGCGTATGAGGTCGCCCGGCTCGACATGGTCTTCTTCGTCTGCGTGGAGCGCCGGATTCGCGGGGTCGGACGCTTCTGCTTCAAGCGCGGCGAGTTCTGCACGAAGATGGCGGATACGCGCCGCGAAGGGCATGTGAGGTGTGGGTAATTCTGGGGAGGAACGGCCAGAGGATGCTTGTGACGGAGGATACGTGTATTGTATCCGAGGGCGACGCTCTCCAAAAACGAGTATAAATGTGAGTAGATACCATACATATTTGACAGTACATACTCTTCTCCGCACGCCTAAACTTCTTGCTAGCCTCCTCGGTGTTCAGAACGCTGCTGGTATCCATCTCATCCGGTCTCGCAGGCTGATCCTTCCCTCTCAGTGTCTTTGGCTGTGGGTTGCCTTCCTCATCGCTGGACTCGACTTTCTGTAATCGTGAAAACGTGAGATAGGGAGAATGACGCGACAACGAAGCGTGTTCTAACATTCTCTGGCACGGGATAGACATCTTCTGTCTCGTAGACGTCCGGCGCGGTATCCTAGGTTTACGCTTTGATCAGGATGAGCAGTTATCTGCAGAAAAAACCAAACTGAACTATGTCTGGCAGCCCCAGGTACTTGACTGCGCTCATCGTGCGGGATGAAGGTGATGGTCCAAGGTGAGGCGGATATTGACAAGCGGCCGTCATAAGCGCTCAATACAAAGGCATGAGGCGCCTAATTTGCTTCCTTCGTTTGCGGGGAACAACGAGCTCACAGTACGGAAGCCACGGAGTAGGGAAGCAGTGGATGGGAAGAAATACGAGCTCGTCGTCACCACCATGAAACACGCCGGTATGGTTGTCGACAGTGTACTCGCGGCGAGTCAAGACTCTAGACTTGAATCCTCGAGTGACATCGACGCGCGGGGCCCGTATCATCGTCGTGCACAGAATCGCCACACTGTAGCCACACCGACTCTGGGAAAAACATAGCCACACTCCTTCGTACTGACCAGTAACTTATACTCGTCCACGGCCAACTGTCCAGGAAACAAAAAAGCGTCACCTGAGCGATTCGAACACTCGCGTGCAAAGCACAACCGCTGGCAGCTATGGAACTAGCAGGCGATCCCGTTAACCACTCCGGCAAAGTGACCTAGCACTCTTTAGCTCCGACGCAATTAAGTAGGGTTTACGTGCTTTCGTGCCCTCGCGTTTCGCGCGGTTCAAGGACAGAAAGCGGAACCCAGAGCGACGCGTGGTACTAGAGGTTGAGCGTAATTGCTGCAGGAACTGCCTTGTGATGCGTACACGGGCCGTTACGTTCTCATCGTGTCATTGTCACTACGAAGTGATGTACTGCGGTTGGCCGTTGCACCAACGAAATATCTGGTAATCTCCACTCCGTATCGAAGGAGTACTCACCGACTGTGGTTGTTAAAATTTGTCCAAATTATTATAGATCTTATGAGTGACTTCGGGGCGAGTTATCGCCTCAAATGCTGAGGTTCTCGTGTCCGACGTGTCGCGACGCGCTTTACGCGACGTATCACGTGCACCAATTGCCGCGCTCGTGCCGAGGCAGAGCTTCGTTCTCCGATCTCTCGGCACGACCTCCTCCTCCACTCCTCTCAACCACCTACCCTTGAGCTGGTCGTCCTATACAGCGAGCTTCGCTTCAGATGTGCTCGCGCTAGCCGCTCTCTTGTCAAACCATGTCGAAAGTCGCAGATGGCCCCAAGTTGCCGCTGAACGACTTCCTGAACGCTCTTCCCACCCCGCTTACCATCGCGCTTGTCGGACTCGCACCTTCTATCCGTCGCGTGAGACGGTTCCTTGAAATTGTGAGTTGGAAGGCGGCATGGGAAGATGGCTGGCTGCTTCTGGGAGCGTGGTGGGCACTGTGTCTGTTCAGTAACATCGTTTTTCGGTGCGTCCTCTATTTCTATTTCGCCGGTCGTGTGTGTGCGTCTGACTCGTTTCTGCCAAGTTGTGCGCTGCCCATCGTAGGCTTTGCTGTATTTTTGTTATGCAGATGGAGGGCACAAGCCCGCGCCCTCCCTGCGCCCGTCACTGAAGATACCCTGCACCAAGCAATCACCGATCTGACGACGATTCATTCGCTACTTCCGTCAGTCGTACGACCGACCTCCAATGATACCCTACGACCATGGACACTCCTACGCGTACTCGTTATTTTCTCTGTACCATACCTAGTCCTCACCCACTTCGTGCGGGTGCGCGTCCTCATCGCGCTTGCCGGCACCGTCGTTTTCACATGGCGCGCCCGCTGGGCCCTCTTGGTCCGCCGCGCCTTCTGGCGTAGCGCTTACATCCGCTGGACCGCCTACTATACCTGGGCGCGGATCTCCGGGTTGCCCATGCCCGCGCGTACGACGCCCCCAGTCGCAGCCGCCGCGCCGCTCGCCTCTGTCTCCGGCAGCGAGAAAGATAACGGCGCCGTCGACGCAACCGCATCGCAGCCCGGCCACTCCCTGCGCTTCCTCTTCGCGGTCTACGAGAACCAGCGCTGGTGGATGGGGCTCGACTTCACCGCGGCGCTGCTCCCCGGCGAGCGCCCGTCGTGGTGCACGGCGGGCCAGCAGCCGGCGTCGCCGCCCGCCGCGTTCAGCCTGCCCGCGCCGACCACGGTGTACCTGCCGGACCCCACCAGCGCTCAGGGCGGGCGCGTGAAGCGCACGGCGCGCTGGGCGTGGGAGGAGCCCGAGTGGCGCGTCGTCGTGCGCAGGGAAGGCGCGGGCGCGACGCGTGTCGCGCGGCCGCTGCCGAGCCCCGCGGAGGAGGGCGCCGCCACGTCGGCGGGGCGCATCTTGAAGGCGGCGGGGAAGATGCGGCAGGCGAGCCTCAGCGGCGAGGTCGTGAGCCCGGAGGGGTCGAGGGAGCGGGATGAGGAGTCGCGCGAGCGCAAGGACGAAGAAGAGGAAGAGCCGTGCACGGATCCGGACGGGTGGGTCTACGGCGACAACAAGTGGGAGGGCGGGAGCGCGAAGGGTGGCATGGGCAAGGTACGCACGACGACGGTGCCATCTATACGCGTATCTACGCTAACACCTTACACTCCAGTACACCCGCTACCGACGCTGGACGCGCATCGCCGTGCTCACCGAGACAATCGAGCACGTCGGGCCTGGCTCGCTCGGCATCCAACGGGGTAGCGTCTCCGCTGGGACGGCCGGTATCCCACCTGCGCCAATAACCCCGCCTCCGGACGCGGAGACGCACGCGACGACAACGACGACGGCTGCGGAGGACGACCGCGCCCGGCTGCGCCAACGACTCAAAGCCGCCGTCAAGGGAACGACACTCCCGTAGCGAGTAGTCATGATTTCCTCCCGACTATATTCTCCCGACCCTATATTCTACGTTACGACTGTATGTACTGTTCTGCATGATATAGCTATTAGGACCGTTTTGCACTTGCACTTGCATGCCGCGCCAGCAACGTGCGCTGCGTACGCGACAAACCAATTATCACGAACATCATGCATCAGGCACGACGGGACTCGCCACTTTATTTCACGCATGCACCGTCAGCGATGCGAGCTCGAGTATATCACATTTAGCTCCCCATTCCTTAATCCTTAATCCTGAGAGACAACGACCGACAACGACCGACGACGGCGGGGATGACGAGAAGAATCTATGTAATATGATATGGGCGCGTGTAGCTATTCCTATTCAACGTTTGACCTAGTGCGTGCGTGCAGCAGTGGAACCGAACCGACGAAAGACTGTAGAGAAAAGAAAAAAAGAGGAGAGATGCAAAATGCTAGATGAATGCGAAATGCGGTGTGCGGTGTGCTAGGGTGGCTGCAGATGGTTGTGGTCGTGATGCGAAAATTTGACGATGGCGGGTGGTATGCGGCGTGACGGTACTAGGTATGTGGCCCTGGCGGGCGACGAACGGCGGTGGTGGTATTATGGGAAGCGGGGTATGTGTATGCGTGGGGGTGTGGGTGTAGGTGTGGGTGACGACCGTGGGGGTTGGGTCGTCGAGCAGGTGTGTGGCGGTGAGGGGGAGGAGGCGGGGCGGGGCGTAGGGTATAGCAAAACATGGACATAACGACGAATAAACACGAAAGAACCCGCCTGCACCTCATCTTCGTCGTTCGGCATCGATTTATCTTCGGTCTTCGTGAGCGAGCATCGACGCGGCGCGGCGGCCTCGCAAGTTCAGCGTTCAGCGTTCAGGCTTCTCGTTAGAACTGCGAATTTGGATCCAGCGGGCCCAACGGCCCATATTGCCGCCCGCCCCCGCCACTCCGCTTCTTCGCATGCGTCCTGTGCTCCTCCGCCGCCGAGCTCACCCCGTCAATAGTCCTTGTTGGCGATATCGGTGAGAGCCCTCCTGGCGACCCTGCGCGTGCTAGCGGCGCGTACCCATTCCCGCCTCCCCGATCACTGAGTTGAAACCTCACCCCTTCTCCTGGTGTTCTTGACCCTGTCGACCGGTCATCATACCCATGCTCCATCATCGCCTCCATCTCGCTGCCGTTAATCGACTCCGCGCTCGCCATCGCGTGCTGCATCAGGCCGACGGGCGGCGGCGGGTACTGCGGGTGGTGCTCGTTGTACCCCCCGATCTGCGTCCCCCAATGGTCGTCTTCTGAGGAGGTGACTGACATCGTGTCCGAGCCGTCGTATTGGCTATTGATCTCAGAGCGCACAGTCAGCCGCTCACCAATAGTATTGCTGCTGTTGCCGGTCGTGTACCCGCCGTGCAGCCGCTCGAACTCGCGCCGCCGCTTCTCCTCGCGCCGGATCTTGCGCAGCCGCGAGCGCTCCCAGTCCTCCCAGCGACGCAGCGGGATGTTGATCGGCGTCTCGGCCGGCCCGCCCCCGCCGTGCCCGTCGCCTTTGCCTGAGTCGCCTTCGACTTTCCTATTTCCCCATAAATATGAGAGTGAGCACCCGCTCGCGTGAAAGGGACAGCTACTCACCGGGTCTCGCCCCACGAAAAGTCGTCGAAATGCCAGAACGCATACACCGGCAGGATGAAGTTCCACACGGGCAGCGCCACCAGGTATATCAGCATCCAGAAGACATATACCACCTTCCGCGTCGTTATCAGAATGAGCACCGCGGGCAATCCAAGGACGGCTATAAGCAGCATTAAAGGAATGGCCTCGTCGAACGTTTGCGGCGGGTTCATCCCCATGTCGATGATGAGCATGTACGTGAGGACGATGGCTATCGGGAGCACGACCGTGCCGAGCAGGTCCATGAACACGACGAACTGCATGCTAAAGCAGAACGTCCCGCACAGATTCCTAACCAATACTAGTTCCATGAGGTTGTGGATGGTCGAGTTGATCCAGCGCCGCCGCTGCGAGAGCAGCATGCTGAACGTGTCCGGCACGACCGTGCGGCAACGCGCCTGGGGCAGGAACATCATCTTGCGGTTCGGGAACGTGCGAATCAGAATTGTCGTCAGGAACCGATCTTCACCGAGCAGAAGGAGGTTCTTCTCGTGCAGCGTCGTGACGACGCACTGGCTGTACTGCTTCACGATCTCCGGCTTGATGATCAGCGGCACCCAGTCGTCGCCCGTCGGCTTGCGCGCCTTCAGCCTGAACATCGAGAAACACCCGGGGAGACAGGAGACACCGCCGAAGACGGCCTCGAAGGCTTTGGCCATGTGATGCGAGATGAAGTACTCGAAGACCTGGATAGCCGTCACCCACGACTGCCGCTTGTTGGCTATACGTGTTTCGCCGCAGCAGCCCATGATCATCTGATCGTGGTGCATGCAGTTGACGAGGTACTTCAGGGAATCAGGTAGGACTTTCGTGTCGGCGTCCACCTGCGCGCCATTAGCTTTATTTCATGGGTGACAAACGGCGCACTTACCATGAGCACGACCTCGAAAAAGTCGGGCGTCACGCCCATGAGGATGTGCACCTTGCGGAAGAGGTCAAAGTCGAGCGGCGTCATCCGGTCGTTGTACGTCACGCGCGAGAAGAAGTTCATCAATATAAGCTGAGAGTCGCGCTTTCCACGATTGCCTGGCTTCTTCTCCGTCGCGGCCTCCGCCTCTGTGCCGCACTTCACCACGACCAACGTAGGCGTTCTTCGACCCGCGACCGCTGCGAACAGTTAGTTTTTGAGTATCAAAGAGAAGCGACGCGCGTACTGTAATGACCAGCATACACCATCGCCCTGTTCTCCGCCTTCGCGCCCGCGCCGACCGCGCCGTACGTCATGGGCACCGGGTTCCCAAAGCGCGGGTCCGCCTCGAGCATGCCGACACAGATGTCGGGCGTGCTGCGCTTCTCGCCGGCACCCGTGATCATGCCGTCCGCGACGACGAACAGCAGCTTGCGCGCGTCAGAATAGGTGGTCGTCGAGATCGAGTCGAGCGTCGTGCGCAGCGAGTCCTCGCCCTCCGAGTAGCATGTTACGAGGCACACCGCGAAGAGCTCCGCGCCGATCTGCGCGAGGCTCATGATGGGCGCCGCGCCCTCGCCCGACGCGCCTGTCGCGCGCGACTTGGGCTTGCCCGCCTTCTTCTGTCCGCCGGGCCCCGCCCACGGCGCGGTGCCGTTCGGGTTGTCGATCGAGATGTTCGCGCCCTCGGGCATGACCGCGGGGCTGATCGCGGCACGATTCAAGGACATCGTGTCGGGCGGACCAGCTAACCTAGCTGAGAGGAACCAGTTGAACACGCACGCCATGACGAAGCGGATCATGACGAGCGAGAGAATCACGATGAGACCCGCGTACAACACGATCTGCGAGATGAAGCAGCCCGGCGTGATCTTGTCGATGTTGCCCGCGTAGTAACGCTGCGTGAGGCACGGAACAGCTGCGAGCGTGTCCGGGTGGAAGTAGAACAGGCGCGTCCCGTCCCTTCCGCCATCACCGGGCATGCTCTGCAGCACCTGGCGGATCGCGACGTCGACGGTGTCGCTCGGGATGGGAGTGGGATGGAGCGCCATGTACGAGTTCATATTCAGGACCGCGCCGTCGAGCACAAAGTAGTTCTGGAGCGCGGCAACCTCGCTCCAGTCGTACCCGACGACAAAGCTCGTGTTGGACATGCTCAGCGCGGTGAGCGTCGCCGCCGTCTTGAGCGGGCCGAGCTTGCACGTCGAGTTTTGGGAGCCGCCGCACGGGGCCTCTGCGCCAGCTCTAAAGCTTGCGCCGGCGCACGCGGGGTAGTCGGACGCGTCGCGCTGAAACAAAGTGGTGATGTCCTGTCCGGGGGACTTGAGGAGCGAGGTAAAGTTGACGCCGTCGACAGAGGGGTATTTCGTGAGGTTGAAGAGGTAGCCCTGCACGCCGAGGGTGCCGGGCTCGGTGCCTATGCTGATGTACTTGCCAGTGGTCTGCGCTGTCTCTGGACACAGAGCTTTCTGGAGACCGACGGTGAGGAATCCGATGATCGTGCACATAATACCTATAATAAAGCAGAGGGCCATCTTTTCTCTCCATGCTTGCTGCACCTGGGGGTCCTTCATGCCGCCGAGTGAGGAGAGCATGAAGGCGGGTGCCCAGAAAGTGACGACGCGGGAGAAGATGACCCAGGCGTCCCACTCGAAGCCGGCAGCGGCGGGCGCGGCGGACTCTGCGACACCAGGGATGATAACATTATGGGGTGTGATTAGAGGGACAGGGGCGACGCTGCGTTCTGGACGAGTGAGTGTCTTTGCTCGTCGTACGGTGCCAGAGGCGG
>ALYI01004090.1:0-18328 GCA_001969225.1 Ceriporiopsis andreanae CBS 279.92 | reverse complement strand
CCTGCCGTAATGTGTGAGCAGACCGACTGCAGAGCCGATGCCAGCTCCGCCCAAAATCACTGTGCACGACAGTCAATTACAGCTGCACGGATCTACCGTCGTAAAGACGAATTGACTAACAATTTATTGTGTTTGCACGCTTCCAGAACAAGGCTGGCGTTATGACGGCAAACACAATGCCACCGATGGTAGAGTGGTCATCTGCCCGAATAGAGCCCGTCTGCGATATGGCCTTTCATCAGGCACACGACCAACGAGACTCGCGAGCTCAACGTACATCATATGCCGCCTTGATCCTCCTGTTTCTCACATTCTCCGCGTTCGAATACGCTGACCGCGCATACTCGAACGTTCCACCACCGACGATGCCTTTGCAAGAGGTGCATGGTCATATAATAATCAATGCCATCATTCCGAGTAGACGCGTCGGTTCGGCAGCGTACCTAAGGACCCTCCGACCCATGTAGCCCGCAAGACACGGTTCACAGAGAGATGGCTTCGACCGTATCGCGAGACAGCGAAAGCCACATATACCGGTGGGCCGAGGAGCGACAGAAACTGGTAGCCCTTGGTCATTCCGCGACGGACGAAAAACTCGGTGTCCGCTGCATGCATCTGGGTTGAATCTATGAGTGCGGTGTTGTCTGCCATGGCTTTCTAAAGCGTGTGAGCTTCCAGTAGGAAGAGGTTTTGCAGCGACCTGAAGGCGTTGTGAGGTGGTGTTTAGCTGCCGGAAGGCTAGGTGGACGTCGAGGAGCAAGCCAGGGGTAGCGCCTGTCCGCGTGCCGCACGCGCTGAGCCATGCGCGTCTCCGTCGTGTCTTTCGCCTTTACGTCGAGGAGCAGCAAGTGGGTATCTGCACCGGTACTATTTCTATGGCCTTCTACTGACTTTGTGTATCAGATCCATAGTGGGCACTTTCTTCTGAATGTCGAGGGAATACTCGGAGAGCAACTATGCCGCCATTCAAGAGGTCATTTTGCGCTTGCAGTCTCCGGTTGCAGATCTCCCAAAGCTCTATAGCTTGTTGGCCCCGCCCCTAGCACTCCTCAAGATCCTCCCGCCAAAATACCACCGCCACAATGTGTCGCCTTTGCCACAGCACGGGTTGAAGTTTACCAAGCACATCCCGCTCCTCCAACGCGCTCTCTTGGAGTACGTGCTGCCGGCTTGGGCGGCAGTCCTAGACGAACAGGACTCCTACTCTATCGTCCAGCAGTACTTTGCGCCAGATCTCATTGCGTTTGCAGCTCCCTCCGCGCGTGAGATCGCTGTGCACGCGTACTCCTCCATCCTGTCTGTACCATTGACCGAGCATTCAATACGCCTCTTGGTACTTCTCACGAGGAATTACTCCATAGATGTCCTGTGGGATACCGTGGCGCATGGAAGGCGGAAAACGGGTGTGGAGAAAGGCGCGATCACTTGGGAAGACTGTGTCCGCGATGTCGCTGCGGTACCCGGCAAAGTCGCGAATGCATTCGGAGAACATCTAAAAGGGCCTGTACCCCGAGAACTGGAGTACGGAACTTACATCAACCATGTGTGCGTGCGATGCGAGCTGCTACTTTCCTCTATGCCGCAGAAGCCTACCCAAGGTCTGTCTTAGACCGTTGTCTGCACGCACTCGAGCTGATGACTTGCGTGCAGATGACCTATACTCCCTGAGCTACCTCTTGACAAAATTAGTCAATATCGGTGCATTCCCGTCGTCCGTCCCTGTCATTCCTACTCAGCCATCATTCTTCGCCGTCGCGCTTCCAGTCATGCGCACGCGCTATCGCTCCACACCGACATACGGCGCGACATGGACAGCTCTCCTCGGCGCTTTCTCGTCGACAATAACACTCCAGACTATTCTCATCTCGCTCTACTCACATTTGGCGCATGTCCCCGACTTGGACACCGCTCCGAAGGCACGGGCACTGGTGAAACGCGAAGCACAACTTCTGAGAGCCCTTCTTGGTCCGATTAGAAAGGATGAAGGGCTCACGGATGGTACATTCGCTGCCATGCTGGGGCGTACCTGGAGTACGGGACATGCTAGGATCTTCGTCGGCTGGGCCGCGGGCGCTGAAGCAACCAAACCGGACGTGAAAGGGCTGCAGTTGGTGCTTGACAGGGCAGTCGACCTATGGACCACGGCGGACCACGTCAAGCATTCATTGCTTGCTGATCATCATTGTGAGTTGCCTTTTTCTTTTTTGAGTGAGAGTTGTCGGACTCTAACAAATATCCTGGTCACAGATCTCACTTCTTTGGTCCTTCTTGCGCTGTCTAATTTCCCCGAGACGACCACAGTCGGAGGCGCCCATGGCCTTGCGTTCTCCCCAGCGTTCATTCGCTCCATATCCACCTACATATCGCACATGGACCCATCGGTGCGACGCTGCGGTATGCTCGTTGCAGAAGAGGTCGCACATGCCGCTGGGAAGTCGATTGACTTTGGTGGGTGGGATGAGAAGGGTGACGGCAGAGAGTGGTGCGCTGAAGTTAGAGCCCTTGTCAAACACAAGGACGCTGAAGCGAACGTCGAAGATGCGGATGCGGATGAACCGGAGGGTCCGCAGCCCGACGCTCAAGAGACAAAGCCTGCGACCGTGGAGACGGTCGCTACAGACAAGGAGCTGCCTAACCTCGAGCCAAACCCATCTGGCTATGATTCCGATGATTCGCTCACGGGTTACGTATCTTCGCCGTCCTCTTCACGCGCCGCCTCTCCCACGCCCTCCGAACTCGACGAGATCGAGAAAGACCCAACGCTAAACGTCGGCAAGAAGAAAGTGCCACGACCGATATATCTAGCGCAGCTTGGCGAGCTCGTGCGTCCCACCTCCGGCGCAAGCGCAGAAAATGAAGAGAATGAGGTGGAACGTCATGAGATGGCGCTCAGTGTGGCCGAAGAGCTGATCAGACGCAAAGAAGCTTACGGCACCGAGCTAGGTATGAATCAAGTGTTCTTTCGTTGACTTTGGTTGCTGAAACTCTACGCGTTCTGTAGAAGAAAACGCAGTGAACCTCGTATACGGGTTTGTGGGTCTGCAGGACAACTTTGATCTGGATGGATTTGAGCAGAAGCGTCAAGCGGCACTCATAGCGCTCGTAGCGTGCTGTCCACGCAAGGCCGCCCCGTGAGTCCACTGTACTGAAATCGCTCTACGCATACTCAATTCTCCTTCCAGTACCATGATAGAGCAATTCTTCCACCACCAATACTCAACCGAGCAACGCTTCGCAATCATGAATGGTCTAGCCTTGGGCGCGCGCGAACTTGCATCTCTACCGGTTCCGCCGTCAACAGTCGCGCCTCAGCGCATTGCTTTTCCGAGCAAGCAGCTTCCTGCAACCATGCACCAGAAATGCATCACCGCTAGCGACCAGATGCGTACGGCTAGTCCCGTGCAGGGATTGCTCGAGGGTATCACACGCGGCGCGATCGAACGGGGCAAGGCAGCCGCAGAAGATCGCGTGCCCGCCATCGTGCGCGAGCGACAGCTGCGTATCACGCAACGATCAAAAGTATCTGAGGTCGACAGTACGCTGCCTCGTGGAATACAATCGATGCAGCTGCAGCCAAGGCCGTCTGTGGCGTTCACCGACGTCGCAGCAGAATACTTCATCTGCCCGTTGATCAACCGCTTCTGGCTGTTCTTGCGGGACGAGCAAGCAAGAGAAGTACGTACGGCGCATCAATCACCGCTTCACCGCTACAGGGGCGCCGGCACGGGTCTCGTTCTCAACAATATCGTGCTGGCACAGCTCATGGCAACACTAGCTGTACTGGTCCACGCGGCGCACAACGCGAAGGAGTGGCTGGCGGTGATCGCGCCGGACGCATTGGAACTGGCGGTCACGCTTGGCAGCCGCCCACTTTCGCAATCGGAAGGGCTTGACGGTACCACCGAGGAGGGTGCACCTGGAGGCAACGAAGGCAGGAAAGAAGCGTCGTTACTGACGAACAGTCTCGAGCTCGCCGTCGTTGTCGTCGACGGCTGCTTAGAGCTGGATGACGGCCGTTCGCTCGGCATGGATCACGCTGCGCTACTCATGGGGGCGGGAGAGTGGGGCTCTGCAATATTATCTCAGCTAGAGAAGGGCGTGAAAGTCCTTGGAGGAGGGGGCAAGCAAGAGATGCAGCTAAAGCGCGCAGCGGCGGGTTTAGTTCTCAAGATAGACGAGCTGACCACCAAGTGGCGGCGATCTATGGTTCCTGTTGGCTACGAAAACTTTTAAAGCTGGGCTGGACTGACTTGAGAGAATCATCGCGGCTGGCAGAGAACTCGGAGGCGCTGGTTGCGCGGTCATGTGGCTGGCGCGAATGAATTCCAACCTTAGCCGCTCGGTTGTGCTCGCTAGGCTCAACTGGTTCGCCAACGACGATCACGACGACCGCGGTCTCAAGTTCGTTCTCTTGCTTTTACGACTCCATCTTCTGTTTTGTCTCTTGCTTGTTATTTCTTGATTGTCATGACCGGCCTTTTTACGGCATCCACTCCTTCGTCAAGCTCGGCCTCCTCACCATTTTCAGACCTGTACACCCCTCCTCCCTCGCAACACTCGTTTATGCAGGTCCCCGACGTGTTCGTCACACCACCGGAAGAAGAGCACGAAGACAATCCGCCATTTTGCTACTACGATGCTGCGTCCGAGAGCAAACAAGCTCTCTCGATTAGCCCCGACATCGAAGCACTCGATGTCGCCCTCAGCTTCTATCAGCAGACGGACAACCGCGCGCCGGTGTTTCAACGGTTCTTCGGGAATGCGTCACAAGAGACTGTTGTGATGCCGCGGAGGAGTGAGAGTAGGACGGACTCTGGTGCTATTGCAGAAGTCAGAAGGGAAGGGGGCGATGTCACGCGGAACGTCCTAGACGATTCGGACGTGGTGGAGGTGATCAAGGTACGGAGGCACGAGGGGATCCAGCACGGCGAGGCGGTGCAGGACTATCCGTTGCAGAAGTCCAAGACCTTCCGCGCGCGAGCCACCCAGGCGTTCAAGTCCATCCGGAACCTGAACAAGGCCAGCCGGAAGACGTCTGCCACACAGTATGGCGGGCAGGAAAACATGGGTGTGGTGACGGAGGACGGCATGCATGCGCGTCCTACCACCCCGCTCGGCCGCCGAAAGTCGATGCAGCTCGCACAGCTCTTCTCGCCCGCGCGCAATGCGCGCCCCGTCGCGACGCACGACGTCCCGCCTTCACCGACGTCCCCTTCATGTGCCTCGACGTCCTCGGGTTGGTCCGAGGTCAGCCGGCCATCGCTCACACTCGGGGACTGCACCAACGATCAATACTCTTCGCGACTACAGCACCCGCCAGACCACCCTACGCTCTCCACAAAGCGCTCGTTCCGCCGCCGAATATCTGTGCTCAATCTACAACGACTGTTCAGCCCGTCCTCGGACACCGCACCACGCGTGCCGCCCTCGCCATCGTACCACTCCGGAGGGAGTATAGCTCTCTCTACGTCGTCCTCGTCGCAACACGAGTCTGTGCCGCCGCATCGAAGTAGCACGAGCAACTCGAGCATCCTCCGGAGCTTCGGCGACGTCTTCGCCGCATCGTCCTCCGAAATACGCCCGCATTCCTACCATGCGGGCGTCGGAGAGGCGCCGTTCCCCCGTTCCGCCTCGCAACAGCTCGACGTGCCAACGGGCGACGAGGACGTGATCATGGAGGACGACGGCGAGCTGCGCCTGGACTCCCTCCACTTCGATTCCCTTCACTTCGACCCCGGTGAATTTGACCCCGACGAATTCTTCTAAGCGTCGCGTTCATTTCATCTAGCCATATACCCCCTTCCCTTCTGCGCCGAGCTTGATGATTGCATCTGCATTCTATGTCTGCTATCCCCAAGCCCTGTCTGTTTCTTGCGATACCTTGCACTTCATAGCATATATCACACTGTCACTGGAATTCGATCGTTACACGCGTCCACTCCTTCCTCCCTCACTCTCACTGTCACAGCACTGCTCATTGTACACCACGAATCACGGATAGTCCACGCTGCTCCCCTGCAACCGTCGTACTTAGACACGTCCTACCGGTGTCGACCACCGAGATCACGAATATCTATCCAGCTGTGCTGACGTCTCTCGACACGCGTGCGGGGTGACAATCGAACATGCACGGTGTGAGACGGCATAAATAATGTACAGTGTCTGTGTGCGCATTACGGGGACTAGGGGTACTTTTCTGACAAGACTGGTGGAAAGCAATCAGGCGTCAGAACGGTGCGTGGAAAGCGTGCACGAGACCACGTACTCAGCGTCACCAACGACGTCCAGCCCGTGAACGGGTGGCTGGAACAATAACAACACCAGGTGAGTGCCCGCTATACTACTATACGAATCCCCAAAATAACGCGTACCTCCTCCGGCCCTCCCCCGTAAGGGCGTCATACTGCTCCCAGACGTACCCGGTACGCTGGTATTCCTGCATGCCACACTATTAGATCCAATTCCGAATTGTTGGGAGGAATTCCGAATCACCTCGAAGACGTTGTCGATGATGTTCTTGCGCAGCTCGACGTAGATCTGGTGCGCGAGTCCGCGGTGCGGGCCTTCCTCGAACGCGTACGTCTATTGCAGGCTTGGTATCAATATTGCTCTCGCGATGCCGTAAGGAAATGCGTACCGAATGGAGCGCGCGCAAAGCGAGGTAGTTCATCTGGATCCAGATCGGGCCCTTCCAGTAGTTCTCGCCCTGTCCGAACTCGGGGTGGGACGCCGACAGGCTGCGCAGCCCGTACGGGGACCACAGGTGCTTGGGGTCGCGCAGCATCTCCAGGATGGCGCCGAGATGGGGCGAGTCTGCCGGGAGGAGGCCGAGGAGGAAGGGGAAGAGTGACAGGTAGCCCTTGTCGCAGACATGGTACGACTCGTCTGGCGCAAAATCAGCAAGGCCCTTCTGGAAAGAAGGGGTTTCTCTACCTTCGTCGTTGACGTTGACATCGCAATACATCTGATCCTCCTCGCTCCAGTGAAGATCTGCCGACAACGTTAACAGCAGACCACTCCACCCACAGCCGAACGCACCTTCGATGTTGTCCAGGATTGCCTGCTCGATCTCGCGGAAAGCGACCGCATCGTCGACCTCACCCACAAAATCCGCAATGTCCCTCATCGTACGCGTGAAGAACGCCATCCACGATATCAAATCGAGGTGCAGCTCGCCGGCGTGCGCGGGGCCGCGCGGGTAGTCGTCCATCCCGCTCGTCAGCACATGCTCCTGCGAGCGGCCGCGCCAGCGGTACGCCTCCGTGCGCGACCGCGCCGTCCGCCCGTACTGCTTGATCTGCCCGCGCTGCGTGCGGCGGAGCCAGTCGTAGTGCCGCTTCAGCGGTTTGTATATCGACTTCAGGTACGCCAGCGCGAGCTGGTGGTCCTCCAGGTACGTGCTCCTCGCCCCCTGGCCCTCCGGCTCCGCGGCGGCGCGCCCGATGGGCGTCTGCCCGCCGAAGCCAAAGTCCATGCCGAGGTCCTGCGCGGAGATGCCGGGCGCGGCCTTCTTGAGGCGCGCGATGAACGCGGTGACGGCCATGGTGAGCGTCGGCGGGTTGGCATAGTTGGGTACTTGGGTGAGGAACTGCTGGGGGACCTGTGCGACGGCGGGTGAGCCGGGGAGCGTGGAGCACAGCGCGCACTGACCTTGCTACGCGCCTCCTCGCCGAGGATCTGCTCCCGAGCCACCCAGCCTTCCTCGTCAATGAGATCGATCCAGTTCTTCAGGATGGCGAGGCTGCAAAATCGCGTCAATACGTGTCAAGGTCGAATGACGGCCGATTTTACCTGAGATCATTATCCCATTCGCCGATATGCAACAAATGGAACCCTTCGTCCCTGAATTTGATTCGTGTGAGCGCACTGCGACGGTCAAAGTATGCTGTCCCTTACCAGTAGAAACCTCTTGGGAAGAAGCTTCTGCTTGGCGTGGCAGTCAAAAGAGCGCGAGGCTCAGTCATTCGAGCACCCTTCTCTTCTTCCTTCTCCTCGTCCGCACCAGAATCGTCTTGATCCCACTCATATGCAAACCCCTTGTCGACGATGGACGTGCCATAGAAGTAGCCAACGCCGCCAATGAGATTCGACGTGATCGCCTTCGAAAACTCCCGGAGTCCGTCACGGTCGGCGGTCTGATAGTGCGGTGGTACCGGGAAGACTTGGTCGAAGCGGTCGTTGAACGCTTTACTGAGCGCCGTGATACCGGTGTCGAGGATGGAAGCTGTACAGGTGTGAGTATGTGGGCGCAGTCAGTGCATACACGGGAAGGACGAACACGTCAGCTTCTGTTTGGCACTTGCGCTTTCGAAGAACACATCGAACTGGAAAGGTCCCTCGAAGATCTTCTGCACCGCGTACATGGTACTTCCGGTGAACACCTCATCCGGGAGCAAGAGAACGAACGACGGGTCCGGGGGACCGGTGGGCGATTCCTGGTACGGTGCGATGATCTCCTTGGCATTGCGGATTATACTTTGCAGAATATGTTCTAAGCGCAGGGTCAGTTTCGTGTCAGGTTGCGCGCCGCGAACGTATATACCCTTGGCTTGCCAGATACTGCCTGCAGGGACGCGATACCCCGCGAAATGGGTCTTCTCCATTCGGTGTGTGAATTCGGAGGAGTGGGCACCGATAGTGGGAGAGACATTGTCGGGACCTGCACGGCTCCAATAAGCACCTTCGGCATGATTGACGTGTGGAATAGACATACCATCCACGATACGCAATGTGAATTCGTCGAGCTCTACAGAGTTACCCGTGAACACGACGGGCCCTTCCAAGCCCTGGGTCTTGTTAGGACGCGTCTGTAAAGCCGCGACAGACACGTCACTTACGTTCTCGTCCTCATCAGTTTCCATCTCTATGCCGCCTAGTCCTTCCATCCCCGCGTAGAATATAGTCGAAACGCGCGAAATACGATCTGATATTGTTAGGATACGAGGAGAGACATGATAACGTGAAAGCGCACTAGAATCTATAGGTTCTCCTTTGATACGAGCAGCCCAGCTTCCTCCATGAGAGCCCCCGGGGATCTTCAAGAGTTCTGTCGTGATCTGTATATTGTTGAAGCTGTCCTTGATGACCTGCACGCCACCCTCACGAGCGTCGAACTCCGTCCAGGTATAGGAGTCGAGGTTGTCCGCCTGGTCACAAGCATGACGCGCCTCTGTCCCGAAAGACAGCTTAAACACATTGCAAGAGCCCTGGGGAGGTGTACGCACTTGGGAAAGCCTGGAAATCGGTGGTCCCAAACCACATGAGACCGGTCATGAGCGACTGTGGCAGCTGTGGTCGCAGTCCGAAGTACAAGTTTGGCCGGTACGTGCCCCATAGTAGCGAGTCGGTGACATTGTCGCCCTGAGCGAGCACCCTGGGTATGAGTGGAAGTAAAAGCCACAGCAACCGCATGGTCGTGCTGTGGAAGAGTCAAGGAGGTCGTCGCTGTCCGCCACGGACGTGGCAGGGTAGCGCCGGTTCGTTCGATCGACGGGCACGTGGAAAGTGGTTCTTTGCGATGTCGCCGGCGTTTGGGCGCCATCACACTTTCCTACAACACCTTCTGGCTCAACACAAATTCGTTTTCGAGCGACAGACAATGCTAAACGGTCTTTTAGGGTCTTTAATTGCGCACAGGACGGCTTCGCGACCGTTTACCCCTGGAAGACAGTGGCTGTGAGACTGACAGATGTCTGCGCCTCGAGGTAGGTTACCAGTGACGTACATCGTGATAGACGACTCACTCGTCCTCCGTCCCAACAGCCCATGATATTCTGCAGACGTCTACATCCCAGGCGTTCTCGCTCATAGGTAAAGAGCGCATCACCTCATAAAAAGCCTGAGAGCCACTCTGCCCGCAGCGACCGGTATAGGATATATTCTCCATTTCTCTGGAATATCATTCCAGTGAGCCGCTGTCCCATCGATGGACGGAGGCTGTGCTCCTTGTATTTGCCTCGCGCGTGCTTCCCGGGCACGAATAAGGGCGCACTTGCGCGCTTGGACGCATTCTCTCTCGCCCCGCGACAAGGTCGCACCGCGGTGGTAGTCGAGACGGTGTTCTCGTGCACTGGATTGACTTCCTACATATAAAACACCCCTTGCAATCCACACTGTCACCTCACATCGACAGGATCATGAACTATGGACCCGTTGGGATTTTTTGGGACTACGGTGCGTCGATTGCAGTAGCTGCTTCCTCTTGATGAAAATGAAAATCTGAACCATCTCTCCCGCCGTGGTGCACATTCAGAAAACTGTTCTCCGCAGTTCGGTGCTGGATACACCGTAGTGGACAACATCCGCAAGATCGCGCATCAGTACGGCAGCGTCAACCTCTTCAAGGCCTATCTCGAGCTCTCAGACCAGGGCGCGCCGAAACCGCTGACGCTGCGCTCAGAGCTGCAGTCATGCGGCGTGTCCTTGACGGACTGTCCGCATAACGGCAGGAAGGACGTCGCTGACAAGATGATGATCGGTACGTCGCGCTGCGTGCGCCATATGCATCCCTGCTAACACATCTCTATTTGCATCATCGGCCTTTCCAGTCGACATGTTGACATACGCCATCGACACCCCCGCGCCGGCTACCATTATCGTCATCTCGGGCGATCGAGACTTTGTGTACGCCGTATCGGTCCTGCGCCTGCGGCGGTACCACGTGGTCGTGATCGCGCCTACGAATGCGCACGACAGCCTGCGCTCGCGCGCATCGGAGGTGCACGAGTGGGAATATGCCGTGGTGGGCAGGCCTGTGCCGTCGGGGCATGCGCATACGCCGAGCTGTGACACAGTACCCGGACCTGGACGCGGCAGAGCGGAACCCGAAGCCACGCCCACGACCCCGCAACGCCCTGGGCACCGCACTGCACTGTCCGCCGGGAGCGTGTTTCCGCGCGGATCCCCGTCTAAGGAGAAAGCGGACGCGCCGTTCGTTCGTGGCACGCCCATGCCAAGCCCCGTGAAAGCGAGCCACCTGGAGGGCGGCGCAAGCCCCGTCCAGCGCACCCACCGACCCGGTGGTAGCGTTTCGTTCATCGCGAGTACCCCACCACCTAGCCGCGACTCGAGTGCTGGGCGGAGCACGTGTAGCGAGCATGACGCCAAAGGCCTGCTCTCAGTCCCGCCCAGGAGCCTGACACCCGAGCTGTCAGATATCAACTTGTTCTCCCCACTCAGTCCGCCGCTTGATGTACGTTTAACGTTACTGTTACCTGCCATGTTGCTGTCGCCCTTTGCTAACACCTCGATCCTCATGGGCTCAGACTGCAGCATTGACGCCGCTCGGCCCTCACGCCACCAGCTCCAAAGCGGGTCGGACCACCGCAAATACGACGTCGCATACTGTGCCGCACGACAGTATTCCGATAAACGTCAGTGACTTCTGATTTCCAGCCGCCTGACGTGGATCTCATGTGCGAGTGCGCAATGCGCAATGTGCAGGACCCGATTGGCGACGCGGACGCGCGGGAGAACGACACAGTGCCGTATCCCAGTCCGACCCCCGCCGACTCCGTGTCGTCAACGTCAAATATCTCTTTCGGGCGCATTACGGTAGCTCGTCTTCCCCCAACAGGCCTGCCACCGTCGCTATCCTCCAAACCTGATCAGGCTCTGTCGCCGCCCCGAATGCTGCAAGAGCGCCCACCCCACCCAGCGCGCGGGTCCGCCGTCGACGCCCTGCTCGCCGGCACTTCCCACGACACGCCCGGGCCTATTGTTACCTTCCCGCTGCCGCCGCTCCTCGCCGTCCCCCCGGCGTTCCAGCCCATGGTCGCGCTGCTGCACGCCGCGCGGCGCGACGGCACCCCGCGCGTATTGCGTTCGCGGCTCGCGCTGCAGCTGCTGGAGCACGACAGGGGGGTGTGGGCCATGGCGGGCGTCTCGCGGTTCAGGGAGTACGCGGCGCTCGCGGAGAGCTTGGGGCTCGTGGAGCTTGGGGGCGTGAATGGCGACGCGTGGATAGCGTTGGCGGCCTCGTCTCAGTGGGCTACGGTGTAGGTCCCTCTCTATCTATCTAGTGGAAGGTCAAGGTGGAGTCGGTAGTATAAGCTGTCTTGCCAAGCCTACCTGCCTGCCCAACACAGTAGCGTGTAGATAAGGTATGTGGTGTATCAATCATGTTCCGCTCTTCTATTTTCCTCTTCAAGCTCCCAGTTCATCGCACGATCCAATACACGCCTTTACCGTGCAATGTCTGACTGCAGTCTTCTTCTTCACTGGCCTCCGCGGCCGCACGACTCCGTTCTAGTGCGGGCTGCTCCTGCTTGTGTGCGTGTAGTACCGGGGCCCTTAAACAGGCGGATGCACCTCGTTCGAACAGGGCGGAACCCTGCGAGGACGGGCGCACTTAGCTACTGGTGGCGTATGGCTTATGGCGTCACGCACTGCTAGATCTCAACCTAGAAGACTAACGTAAGTATATCGGACGTCCTCTTCCCTCGGAGACTCGGTTCGAGGGAACAGGAGCTTGAAGGAAGTCGGATACATTATACAGTGTCCTGCTATTCTGGGTGCAGCACGTACGTCGTAGGGCAGTCCACGGTGCCTCGGTCGGGGGCACGCTTTACATGTGGAAGAAGGTGGGCATCTATCAAACATGCCTTGGTCACGAATTCGTCGTGTGGGGAGGCCCATCGCGTCAAGCCACTTGTGGTGATATGGACGAAAGCCGCTGTCGAGGCGGTTGCAATTGTACGATATCGACACCGTTAACTCTGACCATCCGAGAGCCAGTCCACACGGTAAACTTGAAGTGGGACGCAGAATAGTCGTAGAGAGCGTACTTTTGCATCGCTCCGGCTAGTAGGCCCTAGATTGCCTAGACAGGCGGCGAACTGGGGCAGCGCGACTGCGATATCGAACATTGACTAGGCCGGTGTGGCGCAGAGATTTACCCCGATGGTAGTGGCGTGAAATAGCAGCGACATCGTAATGACGATCGCGGAAGTGGTCCACGTTGAACGCGCAGCCACCGCGATGCCGCGCCCGGTACCCAGACGGTACCAGGGTAGTAGGCACGGACCAGGGTGAAGCTGAAGGCCGCGCGAGGGCCACAGCTGCACTTTAATGATGCGCACGACCTCGATGCAGCCTGAGCGTAGATCCGAATCGGGCGCGTGTATTAGAGAGGAGCGGCTCGAAAAAGGTGAATTCGGAATTCGAACCTGTTCTATATTTCGGACCACCACCCGCGACGAGGTCATCCACGCTCAATTTGCCCACAGAGCGTCGCATGTCAACGGAGCCAGGGTCGGGGTGCCCGAAACCAACGGGATAGCGTTGATTGACGCATCGCGCACTATGCCTCTCCTCCTACTCGTTCGCGGGTCTGACGGCGTTGACTCGGTGAGAACCTCTTCCAATGAATGTATCCACAAGTATCTGAACTTTGCTCATTCAGATGTGCTGGATTTGTCCCGGAGCCCTGATTTGGGCGGTCTTCGTTGGCTCTCCTCGCTGATGATAGCGCAATAACGACGTATAAATGGGACATTCGGAATGTATCCTGCTTCTCACTTCCCCGTTCCCTTCACCATGTCTGCCACTGCCAAAACCCACTTGGCATCGGCCAAAGCTCTGGGCAAAAAGGTCATAAAATATCCAGAGGATCCCGTACCAGTCATCTCCACCAAGGATTGGGCACGAGATCAGACCCACGAACCCGTCCGCAAGGTTTGTTACCCGTCGTTCTGCACCCCTCTCCTCCCACTCATGAGTGTATTCAGGCAAAGGAGTATGTCCTGAGCTTATTCCCCATCTTCCAATGGATACATCGCTACAGTAAGCCGCTGTGTGCATGCATTGTCTTATATGTCTGACCATGGGGCAGACTTGGGATGGGCGTATGGTGACGCGATCGCCGGCATCACGGTTGGTATCGTTGCCGTTCCACAGAGCATGTCCTATGCACAGGTATGTCCCGCGCTCATGTCGCGTGCCAGCACTCAAATTGCGTGATAGATCGCAACGCTTCCCGCGGAATACGGCCTGTATTCCTCTTTTGTCGGTGTCCTGGTCTATGTTGTGAGTGCAGCGCGCTCCGCGCGGGCGATCAGCGTGCTCACAATGACCGCATAACGTCGTAGTTCTTCGCAACATCGAAGGATGTCTCCATCGGGCCTGTTGCGGTGATGTCCCTCACGGTGTCGCAGATCATCCAACACGTGAACGACAGCCATCCGGGCGAGTGGGCGTCCACCCAGATCGCGACGACAGTAGCCTTCATATGCGGCTTCATCGTGCTGGGGATCGGGTTGCTTCGGCTCGGGTGGCTCGTGGAGTTCATCCCTGCGCCTGCAGTCAGCGGCTTCATGACCGGCTCCGCCATCAACATCGTCGCGGGACAGGTCCCCGGCCTCATGGGCCTGAGCGGCTTCAAGTGCGTCGCGTGCACGCCAGTCTCAGCGTCACAGCTAAATATGACCACAGCACCCGTGCGGCCACATACGAAGTTATCATCAACTCGTTGAAGTTCCTTCCTCACACGAAGCTCGATGCTGCCTTCGGGCTGCCGGGCCTTGTGTTCCTATACATCATACGCATGGCATGTGATTACCTAGCCAAACGATACCCACGCAAAGGTGAGCGGAAGCTGCATGCAGTCATGTCCCAGGACTAAAGCTTGAATAGCCCGCTTCTTCTTCTTCTTTTCCGTATTCAGGAATGCGCTCGTCATCGTAGTGCTGACGTTCGCCTCTTGGCTTTACTGCCGTCATCGCAAGACTGCGTCCGGCAAGTATCCCATCAAGGTTCTAGAGACGGTTCCCCGTGGGTTTCAGCATCTCGGACAACCCACCATTGACCCAAAACTAGTGGACGCGTTGTCAGGAGGTGAGTGCCCAAATTTGCGAGCGTTCGGATGAATCTTACGTCGCTCTCCAGAACTACCTGTCGCGACAATCATCCTCTTTCTGGAGCACATCGCCATCTCCAAGTGTGAGTACCCTGCAGCCCATACATATACTCGACTGACTCCTCTGTAGCGTTTGGTCGTGTCAACGGCTACAAGATCAACCCGAACCAGGAGTTGATCGCCATCGGCGTGACCAACACCATTGGCACACTTTTCGGGGCGTATCCAGCCACCGGCTCCTTCTCACGTTCGGCTCTGCAATCGAAGTCCGGATGTCGCACGCCAGCCTCTGGTCTCTTCAGCGCGGTCGTCGTGATTGTCGCCCTCTACGGCCTCACGCCCGCGTTCTTCTGGATTCCAAGCGCGGCTCTTTCTGCCGTCATCATCCACGCCGTCGCCAGCCTCGTCGCGTCCCCCGCACAGGTCTTCTCGTACTGGCGCATATCGCCACTCGAGTTCGTCATCTGGTTAGTGGCGGTCCTCATCACCGTCTTCGCGACCATCGAGGACGGCATCTACTTCTCGGTCGCGGCATCGCTCGTGCTGCTGCTCGTGCGGGTCGCCCGCCCCCGCGGAAACTTCCTCGGCAAGCTCACCATCCAGAATTACGCCGACACGGACGCGCGCGAGGTGTTCGTGCCGCTCAAACCGAACGGGCATCTGCTCAATCCGCACCTCAACGTCTACCCGCCCGCCCCAGGCGTGATCGTCTACCGCTACGAAGAGAGCTTCTTGTATCCGAATTGCTCGCTCATGAACGACACCATCGTCGACTTCGTCAAGGCGAACACGCGCCGCGGGAAGGACATGTCCGCTGTGCGTGCGAGCGACAGGCCTTGGAACGATCCTGGCCACGGCGACGAGGCAACGGCGAATGCATCGAAGCCGCTTCTCCGTGCCGTTGTCCTCGATTTCTCCGCGATGTAAGCCCCGGAGTGTGTTGTAGCTATTTCCATGGCGTGCTGAACCCTTGCCCACAGCTCGCACATCGACACAACAGGCATCCAAGCCCTGCTCGACACGCGCACCGAACTCGAGCGGTGGACCGACGGGCCCGTCGAGGCACGTCTGCGCTCTCCACCCGCCCCCGTAAAAATATACTGATCTTCACGCTGTCTCCTCTATGTAGTTCCACTTCGCGTCCATCCTCTCGCCGTGGATCCGCCGATCGCTCGTCGCAGCCGGGTTCGGGTTCGGGTTCGGGCGGGCCGCGGACCACGAGGTCGCGCCCGTCTCGCGGTACCACGACGCGTTCATCGCCGACCCCGCGCACGCAGACCCAGACCCAGACGCGTGCGGCGCGCTCGAGGCGGCGCGCAGGGTGGCCGACCCCGAGGCGGTCGCCGTCGAGCCCCGCCCGTCGAACTCGAGTGCGCGCTCGTCGGTCACGCAGACCGTGGTCGACAAGGGCACGGAGCGGCGCATCGAGGCGGCGTGCGCGGCGGACGCGGACGTGTGCGAAGAAGAAGAGATTGTGATCGAGGAGCGCCCCGCGAGCTCGCGCTCGTCGTCCTTCACGTACGAGAACAGTCCCCCGGCCGGGGCGGACGTCGATGTCGTGGGTCGCGCCCACCTCGTGCACACGAGCACACCGTACTTCCACTTCGACCTTGCCGCCGCGGTGCGTGCGGCTGAGATAGGCTTGACGCGGGCGCGGGAGACACAGTCCTACGGAACATTCGAGGATAAGAAGGTTGGGCACTGAGGGAAACACTGGAGACCACGCGCGTCGGCAGGGCAGACATCACTATCCGTAACTTATCCTTAGCATCGTGTTCTAATTTGACATTGAGCAGAGAGGGTACTACATATATAATAGATTGGTATAGATTGCTGATCACGATAGCTGGTGTGCGAAGGACACGTACTGGATAATGTGTCGCGTTGATGCGCGGCATTAATCTATTGTGGTCGTGACGCGCAGTGTATCGTCCAGTCCTTCCAAGGCTTGTACAAGGTTGCCTATCTTCGTCTCCGTCGCCTCGTCCACTGGCTCTGGCTTTTCCACCGGCGCGTAGACCAGTTCACTGCTGACCAGCTCTTTACATAGTCCTGACGCTGTCACAGCGCTGGTGAGTTTTCCAAGCGAGCTAGGTTGACACTTGAACTAAATATGCAGTTAGCACATGCACGGGCGTATCAGCCACACACATACTTCGAGTTCGACTACACCGTCGTCGGGATCATCTTGTTCAAAGTCTTCTGCGTCCGCTTCTAATGCGGTTTCGATAACCTTTTCCAGACGCGCATCGAGGTCGTCTCCCAGGTCAAGAGACACTCGTACCACACCTCGTTTCTGGAATAGAAATGCTACTGGTGCTAGTCGCGCACTAAGGATGCAAGGTCAGCGGGACGTGAGGCCGAGAATAAATGTCAACGTACCCGTGGTTCACCAACGTTTCTCGTGTAAACTTGTATGCACGGTTGACATTATTCGTCAAGCATTCCCTGACATAGCGTCAGTAGCCCTCCAATGCCCAACTTCGCGACAGACTCACACGACGATGCCAACAGACCCCGGTCCCATAGCCTCATAAATCACGCTCTGGCTGCCCTTGTCTTTCGAGCCGAGGCCCTGAACGTACTTCAGCCACATAGAAATTAGCACAGCAAGGAGAATGAAACGACCTTCGACACTGCCTTCTCGATATTATCCTTCGGGACACCATTTGTCCTTGCCCGCTTAATGGCAGCCGCTAGACTGGCATTCGTCTCGGGATCCGCACTGCCGTTCGCTACAACATGTGACGGGTGGTATGGGCGATGCAAAACGAGGCGAACATACCTCTGACTGCGAGTATAATGTCCTACTCCTTCGTCACTCAGCTGTCGGGAATGAGACGCACACGATGTGGACGCTTACCCGCTGGTATTTGGCGTAGAGTGCGCTTTTCTGCGCATCCATCAAACCCTTCGTCCCTTTGATCTTAGACCACTGTGTTTCCAGCATTAGCAAGCGCGACACGCGCGACACGCGCGGCTCACCTTATTGTGGCCCGACCAAGTAGCGGCCGTAGTGGAAAGCGGCCGCACACATCTCACGGGGAATGTGTGGAGAGCACGGACATAGGGTGTAAGCATGGACATCCACGAAGTGAAAACGAAAGTGGAAATTGTGGCGAGGACTGGGAATCCGACAGGGCAGTCACGGTGGTGGTTCACGCCTCCTACGCGGAGCGCCCACACCCGGCGCGAAATGACGAGAGACGCCCATCAGGCGAGATCCATTGCGAGTCTGCGACAGACCAAGCCTGCACGCTAATATATTTCGATACGGAGCGGAACAAGGTCTTCGAGCCGCTTATCAAAACGTGCACCTGTACTCGGATCGACATGGAGTTTAGAACGTAGTCCAATAAGTATCGGGGGAGTGCCTGAGCATAGTCAAGGGCCATCTACGATCTCTAGGTAATCTAGTCTTTGGAATCCGATACAACCATGGTCCCGTGCGTCCGAAGAAGAGCTCGCCTTCTC